>JAJLTG010000006.1:228761-313363 GCA_030568095.1 Naumovozyma baii
AAAAAAAAAAAAAAAAAAAAAAAAAAAAAAAGACACGGTAAGAAAATAAAGTGATTATAAAATATATTAATACAAAACTTATTACTTATTTTATATAAATCCAATTGGAAGACAAAACAAATAATTAGATTCAGAAAAAGGGTTAAAATAGAGGCAGAGATAAATAAGAGGAGAAAAAAAAGAAAACCGAACGAAACAATTATTATTATTCTTCGTCTTCAGCATCAGCATGAACTTGAGTGGCATTATACAATTCCTTTTCAGATTCGTATCTTTTCTTGTCGGCTTTAGCCTTTGATTCATAAGGTTCTTTTTCTTCAGGAGTCAAAGCCTTCCACTTTTCACCTAAAACTTTACCGACTTGACCAAAAGTGATATTTGGGTTTTCAGCTTTGACTATATCTCTGTTTTCGTTAGCGAAGAACATGTATGCAGAAAGACCTCTCTTTGGAGCATTTGGGTCCTTCTTTCTTCTTTGAGTTCTTCTCTTGGCTTCCTTTGGTGGCATTATTGGATTGTTTATTTAAAGTTATAGTGTTACAATACAGTTGTAGAGTACAATTGCAGAATGAAATAACAACAGAGGGAAAAAAAGAATAACAGATGATCTAAATAAACAAAAACAAACAGAGATACATACCTAATACTAACCAACTAACCAGACATATGGATGGTTCAGTGAAAGTTAAATAGGGAGGGAAACATAACAAGGCCCAACGTGGCGGGAAACGTGCCGGGAAGCGAGCAGAAAATTTTCTTGAATTTCCAGGCAGGGAAGACGCGACGCGCCGAGCGTTTTGGCGTGTCGTGTCGCGTTACATTTGTGGCTTTTCACGGTCGCTCAGCTTCGCGTTTCTGGCGGTTCCTGTCCGCATTACCCGGGGTGTCACACAGACGCCCGCCCGGGCCCATCGACACAAATTGTGTTTACCAACATGTTATATCATGTTGGAATAGAGATATCCATGGATACCTACCCTTACAACAGCGTCGTTGCACTGAGTCGCATGTACAGATGTGGCTAGAATGAATAACCAATTTGCTTTGAATAATAACCCTCATGTCTTGAACACACAGCAACAAACAACAAATGACTTTTATAAACAAAGATTTAACCCTCCAATCGAAGGTTCCAACACTTCCACATCTTCTTCCTTGTCGAGGAGAAGAAAAATTAGAAGCAAACACCAGCATGATGTTATTGTGCCAAGAACTATATGCACAGAGAATAAATTCTCCATTAAGGGGAGGTATCAGCTGGTTAAGACACTCGGGAAGGGCTCGTACGGCGTGGTATGTTCTGCAAGAGATATGAAAAATCCAAATAATTCCTACCCAATTGCAATAAAGAAAATTATAAACATCTTTCAAAAGGAAATACTGTTAAAGAGAGCAATAAGAGAATTGAAATTTATGAATTTTTTCCAAGGTCATAAGAATATCGTCAATTTGATAGATTTAGAAATAATAGATCAAAATTCTCCCTATGATGGATTATACTGTTATCAAGAATTGATTGATTACGATTTGGCAAAAGTGATCCATTCATCAGTACAATTGACAGATTTCCATATTAAATATTTCATGTATCAAATTCTATCAGGTTTGAAATATATCCACTCGGCAGATGTCATCCATAGAGATTTAAAACCAGGCAATATCCTTTGTACTTTGAATGGGAATTTGAAAATTTGTGATTTTGGCCTAGCAAGAGGGATAAACCCTAAATTCTATCCAAAGAAACATCTTGATAATAATGACCCACCTCTACATGACATTACCAATTATGTCGCTACAAGATGGTATAGAGCTCCGGAATTGATTCTTTCCCATAAGATGTACACTAAAGCAATAGATATATGGTCTGTAGGTTGTATATTGGCTGAATTTTATGGCAGGAAGCCTATATTCATGGGTCATGATACAGTACACCAAGTTTATGAAATCGTGAAAGTGTTGGGTCCGCCATCAAAAACATTGCTGCAAAATTACGGTTCTTTGAAAGCATACAATATTTTCAACAATAATTTAAACGCATTGAACTGGAAAAAACCAATGGATTTGACTACACTTTACATGGACGCCTCCCCCGAGGCAATAGATTTAATGAAAAACTTATTAAGATGGGAAGCCACGGATAGATTGGACGTGGATGAGGCCATAACTCATCCATTTTTATCTGAAGTGAGAACTCCAACAGATGAGCCCATTCATATGCTAGGTGCGTTTGATTTCTCATACGAATTCAAATTAACTTCAATGAACATATTGAGAAGTTATTTGAAGGAGGAAATTAGGAAGTTTAATGAAGGAAGGAATTATACGTATGAATAAACTATACATATATATATATATAACGACAATAAAATAATGTTTAACTTTTTATACCATTACCCGGCGTTGAGGATCTTATTTAATCAAAGAACAGGAATACGTTAAGGACGGTTTCTACCTAGTGTGATTGCCTTATTTGTTATTCGGCATTGAATCCCCAATTGATCTTCATTGTATTTTTATCTAGACCTACAGAATAGAGAATATCAGTAAATGGACCATTTATCAGTTTCAAACGGAAGAGTTGCAGGTGATGGTGGTAGAAGAGCTCGTGCCCTTTCCGTGAACAGTATCACTGAAAATCAACAACATGCAATGAATACCGCATTAGACAATTTACAAAATGATCTATCCTTAATCAATTCACAATGGTCAAGAACATTAACTGAGAAGACGAACCCGTTGGAACTAGCCTTGGCATTCTTGGATGATACTTCAGTAGGTTTAGGTCACAGATATCAAGAGTTTAATCATTTAAAATCACAAATTGCAGAGCATTTACGAGATGTCGTCAATGAGCATTCACAAGTGTTTAATGCTAATGTAGCATCATATGGTAAGACTGTAGATTGCATCACGGAGGCGCAAGAGAATACAATCAATTTAAAGAAAAATTTAAAGATGGCTAATGAAAATATTATCATGCAAAAGGGATCTCTAAAGGAACTAAATGAATCAAATACAAAATATTCAAATACTATAGAATTGTTAACTTCTGTCGAGGAATTATTACAATTACCTGAAAAGATTGAAGATCATATTAGAAATGAAGAATACAAAGATGTACAGAAATTATTAGAACGAGGATTCCTTTTGTTGAATAATAAAGAATTAAAAAATTTGAAACCTTTGCAACCCATCAGACAACAATTAGAAGCTCAAGAACATCTTTTGTTCAATAATTTGGTTGAGGAATTACATGATATTATATATTCCAAAAAGTCAACGCCAGAGTTGGATAATGATATTTTGAAGACGATAAATATTCAACAAAATGGATTCACTAGCTTGGAAAACTACTTGTATAATATTGCCAACATAGATATTGTACAACAATCTAACGAAATAAGCATTAAATTGAACAAGTTTATTCATGCGATAAACAGCGGTACTGGTTCTACCAGAGTCAATTTACCAACTACTCTAGAAAAATCTGTGTATTATAAAATTTTCCATCTACTTTCTTTGTTGCAAGACATTAATCGACTACCCACAGGATTAACCATCCTAATCGATAGATCAAAAGCGGAAATACATAATATTATTTTGAAAAGTACAGAGAAAGTGCGTAGAAAACACCCAACTATACTGAAAATGTCAATGGGTATGCCCATTGATAATAATATGGGACTATCAATAAGAGATTTACTATCTATGATTATGAGGGAATGTTTCTGGGAAATATTCATCAAACTGCTATTTGCTGTACAAGCACATCGCGCCATTTTCGAATCGTTAAAATTATTACAGTCTTCAAGTTCTACAAATATAAAGTACCGGTTTGATAAGTTTTGGGATAAATTATTAGATGAAATATTGAGACTATTGTCTAAATATTTGAATAATCCTGTTTTGCAAATTAGTGGAGCGGGGAGAAATAGAAGCGGTAGTCGTACTGCTGCCCCTGCGCTTCCAAAGAGGAAAAATCCCCAAGTATTTTCATTGCAAGATAACATTGATGAAAGTTCGACAGCTAAGGATCATGCTGGTGAGTTAAAATCCTTATTAAAGGATATTTTCCCAGGTTTTACTGTTGCTTCTAATATGGATTTGGAATCGATTTATATTAAGGATGAGTCGTTTGAACAAGAAGAACCACTGATTCCACCATCAATATTTAATATAAAAGTTATACTCGAACCTTTCCTTTTGTTCTCAAAAGCATCTTCAAATATACTACCTGAAACCCTGTCGCAGAAAATTACACCATCAATGCAATTTTTTTTGGATTACATGGACAAAAACTTTTATCCAAAAGTAAAGTTAACTTTTGAAGGTTTATTTGTAACTAAAGTTGAATCTAATAACCCATATGCTTTGGAAAATATTGAAGAAAATCGGAACATTTTTAAGGCTGCAGTAGATTTCCAAAACTTATTCTATAGTATATTACTTGTTACAAATGCCACTAATGTATTCAGAAAGAAGTTGATTAATGTCGTTTTAGATTTACTGACGAAATTCTACTTATATTATTCCAATATTTTCAAAAATTTATTGAATTCCATTGATAGCAAATTCAACAAGAAGCTTTTTGACACTTGGTTAAACGACGACAGATTAATGAATTACGAAAACTGTATACTACACGGCGATGAAACAAAATTTAGTGATGAAGCAAACGAGATATTTAAGTACTGCAAACAATTTTTTAAGAAAGATGGTCCACTAACGAAAAATAGCATATTTAATCAAATGACTATAGAAATTGCAATTCATTTAACGAGTACTATTTATTGGATCAATGGCTGGTTAGCCCCGTTGAAAAAAGTTGTAGATCCTGGAACTTTAAAGGAGAGTGAAATGGAGTTGGATAGTATACGAAATGATTGGACTTTTTTCGAAGCAGCTGACATAACTAAGATAGATAAAGTTGGCACCCTGAAGATTATTTTAGATAAGGAAACATGTGTCACTTTTGATAATATAGTATCTCAATTCTCCAATTTGCAATTTACGTTGTTATCTGTATTGAGATTTGATATACGTGCAAGGACGTTATATCATATTGGAAAACTATTCCAAAACGTAAGAATTTGGAATCTTGATGTAGGTAGTACTGAATTAGATCAAAATGTGGGTTCTTTGATGGTGGAACTAAGAATGATAGAAAATAAACTAACACAACAATTGCCAGGTAACGGTAAAGATAAAGCGATTACTGGCATCCATGTTATTGCCAATCAAGCATTTATATTAGGTTCACAATCCATTCCAGTAATGAATAGTAATGGTGTTAAGAAAATGGTAAGAAATATTAACGTGTTACAACACACTTTTAGGAATCTTTACAGTGATCCACCGAAAATCACAATGGCACAAGCCACTGAGTTTTACAATTTATGTGATTCTAATGAAACAGAATTGTTTCAACAAATTGAACAAGGAAAACTAGATTTCTGTACCATTGATGACTTAAAAACCATATTAAGATTACAGTTTAGTGAAGAACTTGACAAACAAGCAAAGAGAGTTAGTACCAGCACTACAAGAGCTTTATCTAGGCCTATGAATGTTAGATATGATGACGCTATCAGAAAACTAAATACAATAAAGAAATAGATAACTTGGATGCATAATCTGTGTTTGTTACATACTCTTTATAGAACCTAGAAACTTGATGACTTCTAAGATTCGAATATGCGCTTCGCTAGCGTTCTAAAATTTCCGTATAGTAACATTTTTTTTTATAAGTCTGCAACATTCTGAGGTTATATGGAAAGATGAGCTTATGAAAAAGCTATTGTTAGATTGCTAGTTGAACCGATAAAGGAAGGATATAGATATGGATGCCATTGCTGACCCTACATTTAAACATACAAAGGTGAGATCATCGATAACAGAGGAGACCCCTTCACTGCTCACGGTTATAGTTGATATAACACCCAAATTATGGGCTGAATACGATCAGGAAATGAAGGAGGAAGGAAATCTAATAAATGTTTTGAAATCCCTTCTTGTGTTTCTTAATGCGCATTTGGCTTTCAACAGTTCCAATCAAGTTGCTGTTATAGCAGCACATTCCCAAGGTATAAAATATCTGGTCCCGAGAAATAATGCAAATAGAAAAACTGTGGTTGGTAAGAAAGATCTTTCCATTATCAACAAGGATATGTATAGACGATTTAGAAATGTTGATGAAACATTGGTAGATGAACTATACTTGTTATTTGAAGAGGAAATTAAAGAAGTTGATAAGGTCACCCAAAAAAGTACCTTGGCAGGAGCCATGTCTGCGGGTTTAACATATATTAATAGAGTAACTAAGGAGTTGGAAGCCATATCTTTGAAATCTAGACTAATGGTGTTGACTTGTGGTGGAAAAGGTGAAAGTAAAGACGAGATTTTCCAATATATTCCAATTATGAATTGTATATTCTCAGCGACAAAGATTAAATGTCCTATTGATGTAGTCAAAATTGGTGGCTCTAAGGACAGTACATTTTTGCAACAAACTACAGACGCTACAAATGGTGCATATTTACATGTTGATTCTACAAAAGGACTGATACAATATCTTACAACTGCGATGTTTATAGACCCTTCCTTGAGACAAATGATTGTTAAGCCAAGTCATGGGTCTGTAGATTTTAGAACTTCTTGTTATTTGACGGGTAAAGTAGTTGCTGTTGGGTTTATCTGTTCTGTTTGTTTATGTGTGCTATCAATAATTCCACCAGGAAATAAGTGCCCGGCATGTGATTCAGAGTTCGATGAGCACGTTATTGCCAAACTGAAGAAGAAACCAGTGGTACCCAGGATTAGTAAAAAAACCCCTAAGAAGGTAGCCAAGAAGTAGTCAAATATTCATAGAAAGGATAAATGGATACTTATGATGCCTGGTGTCATACCTGAAAACTTAAGAGCAATTGTTGACTATTTCAGAAATGCATTACATTATATGGAATCGATTATATGATTCTAAATGTATATATATATATATATTATCTAATACTGATTAACGCATATATAAAAAAAGTTAAATAAATATATTCGTCTTTCGTCATTAACTGATTATGAAGTTTAATGCTTTCATTCCTGGCAGCGGCGCCGCTAGCGAAATCGGTTCTTTATCTACTCTGCTAAAAGTTCTTTTGAAGAAGCATTTATAATATACCATACAGAGAAATCACATGCTAGATTTTATCAATTACAGAATATATACAAAAAATTCAGGATGTCTAAGAAGGGAGCATATTCCAATTATCAGGAAAAACAGGTGATTAACCCAATATTTGGACAAGCACCAGCTTTTGCTGTGCAAGATTCCTTAGTTAATCCAGAAGTTGTGAAATATCTTCAAAATGTTAAAGCAGAAGCACTACGAACTACTGCTGTATCAACTAGACCGCAGTCAAAGAAACAATTATTATTTACTCCTGGAATGTATGATGATGAAGATGAAGCTTCAACAGATTCTGTAGAAAATGGAGCAAGAAATAAACCGTATGTCTTTCCAGAACAACTTGTCCAATTTCAGAAAAATATAGATGGATGGGTTGAATGGTTTGAAAAAACAAGACAGATAGTCTACCAGGATGCTTATGAGTTTACTGGATATGACGATGCCACATTAAACATTTTACTATTTCATATATTACGACACTTAGAGACAAAGGAAATTCATGATGATAATATATCAACTCTTATTACTATCCTTAGAGAATGCAATTTCGAAACAAATATTAAAGAAGATCATTCTTTGGAAGTAGATAAACCTTGGATAGAATTAACTTGTCAACGATTACTACAAAAACGATTAGAAGATCTTTCAACTATAAAAGACTGCATCATCGAGAGTTCTCCAGAACCTTATGGGTTCAAAGCATGGCATAAGTATCTGATGTCAAATAATCCAATTCATTCATGTTTTTGTAGCATTATCAATAATAGGAACATCTGGATCTTAGTTCAATATTTCATACAAGGTCTACTAGAAGACATTTACAAGAAAGGGAAAACCTCACTTGTATTAGAACAATGGTTATTGCAGATATTCATTCATCTTCCTATTAATATTACTGCTGAATATACAAGTCTGTTAAGAGATCTGGGGAAAAAATGTCAATATTTCATAAAAAAACAGCTAGATAGTTCAGGAACCAAACCACTTTTGACACTACCAAATGAACTAAAAGAATTAGGTATTCAATCGCCGATTAATGGTGTCAGCATATTTGAGTTGATCCTCTGTATCATAGCAAAAGTATATGGACAGAAGGATCTTGTTGATTGGGAAACGGCTTTGAAACAAAAATAATGAGCTTCGTCAGATAACCAAATGAAGGATGCAATTTTCAGAATTTGAAATGAGAATTACATGGATTGATATTATTTTGCTAGGTCTTGATTAAGGAAAAGTAGTAGACACTATAAATACGTATTATGTATTATATAAAAGGTGATCGGCGGCACATAACGTAATTAATACCATCGCAAAAAATATGAAAAAATTCATGTCGAATAAATTAACGATTAAAGTGTACTCAATGAAAAGTGTATATTGTCGGGTTCGTAGTTTTAATTTCTCAATTAGCTATTAATTGATCTGTTGAGTTAACACTTCATTTAAAATGTCAGAAGAATTTCCAACACCGCAACTCATCGATGATTTGGATGTCAATCCTCAACATGACAACACTAGAGTGTTTAAGGATTTATTAGCTGGTACTGCAGGTGGTATTGCACAAGTTCTAGTTGGCCAACCGTTTGATACTACTAAAGTCCGTTTGCAAACTTCATCTACACCAACAACTGCGGTAGAAGTGATACAGAAATTATTAAAAAATGAGGGACCAAAGGGTTTCTATAAAGGTACTTTGACACCATTGATCGGTGTTGGTGCCTGTGTATCATTACAATTTGGTGTTAATGAAGCCATGAAAAGATTTTTTCACTCTCGTAATGGTACCCCAGGATCTCAAAACTTGAGCTTACCTCAATATTACATTTGTGGGTTAACTGGTGGTATCACAAATTCATTCTTAGCTTCACCTATTGAACATGTGAGAATCAGATTGCAAACACAAACTGGATCAGGACCAAATGTGGAATTTAAAGGCCCATTAGATTGCATAAGGAAACTGAGAGCGCAAGGTGGATTTATGCGTGGGCTAACACCAACTATGTTAAGAGAAGGTCATGGTTGTGGTACTTATTTCTTAGTCTATGAAGCATTAGTGGCTAATGAAATCAATAAAGGGTTGAAAAGAGCCGAAGTTCCAGCTTGGAAATTATGTTTATTTGGTGCATTATCCGGTACTACATTATGGTTGATGGTTTATCCATTAGATGTTATCAAATCAGTTATGCAAACTGACAATTTGAAATCCCCAAAGTATGGTAAATCTATCAATTCTGTTGCCAAGAATCTTTATGCTAAAGGTGGATTAGGTGCATTCTTTAAAGGGTTTGGTCCAACTATGTTAAGAGCTGCTCCAGCTAATGGTGCTACGTTTGCTACTTTTGAATTGGCAATGAGATTGCTAGGCTAAAGTGAGGAAAGGAAACAAATAAACAAATAAACAAACGAACTTGTATATTCTTTCAGTAGTATGACATAATACAAAATCGCTCTATAAAAAATATAGAAGGTCTGATGATAGAGGATAAAGCAGTATCAATCAGTAGTCAGACTCAAGTCTTCTTAATAGGTATTCAACTTCAACTTCTTTTGTAATTGGAATAACAATTTCTTTGTATATTTTGACTAAATATTCTGGAGTGATTCTTCTTCCACCTTCTTTATTAGTTGGATCCACACCATAAACTTCGGCCTTCTTTGTTAATCTTTTCAAAATCTTTTCTTCCACTGCAGAATTGGTGATATTCTTCATAATACTATCAACGTCCTTGTTCTTTATCAATTCAATGTATAATTGTTTATCAGCTTGAAATTTAGCTTCTGCAACGAACTTACCGAAATGGATCCTTCTACTTAAACTTTGTAAAAGTTCGCAATCTCTTGTGGCTACAGAACCATAATTTTCTTGCTGGTCACCATCGTACTTGGAAATCAATGGAACTATACTTTCAATATACACTTTCTTTATTTTATCATTATAATTAACATCTGAGGCATAGGAGGCTAAAATAGGAGGGTAGTTGATACATGGTAAGATAGGTTTTAAGATATCATTAGGAAAGAACGGAGTTTCATCTGGTGATTCGAATCTTCGTAATTGAGAATGTGTAATTTCTAAATGCAATAGAGCCCAATCAAGAAATGAGCCATCAAAATTTGGGATGGAAACACCTGGATGATTTGGTTGGTAAACTGATGAACATGTAGCAAAATGCGATCTTTCAATGAATTGGAAAATGATGGTGTCTTCCATCTTCACTAACTCATCTCTAATATTTTGTAGATCTAATACTGTTTCTGGCTTAAGAAAATCCATTTTTTTAGGTGTAAATTTATGGAGTCTATCTTGATGTTTAATATTCTCTTTTCGGAAGATGATATATAAACGAAGCATTTATCGATACTTTCTTCTATCATGCAATTTTTTTTTCATTTTGAAAAAGATTGATTTTCTCCGCTGCTTTCCTCGGGTCAGAAAACTGATAAAGCGCGTAACAACAATTTGACGATGATTCATCTTAAATACTCATCACTAACCTATGATCCTTTCTTTTTCAAATTATCGATCATCTTTTCATTTGCCCTATGCTCTTGATCCAACTGAGATGATGGAGCCATAGTCCAGCTTCTAAACCAAAGAAACCTTCTCAATCTTGACCATTTATCGTTTCCCAGCCCAAAGTTATTATAAGCTTTGAATAATTCCGTTTTAACTTCATCATGATCCATGCTTATCTGTCTATTTCTATTCAATATAGAATCCTGTGCAATATTTAGGAGAGAATAGCCCTGTATGCAAATAAACATTCCTGATAGCCAACAAAATACAACCCATATATCAAATTTATGTTCTAATGTATTCCCCTTCTGATTTGTCTCTCGGTAATAATCATTACTATCTTCCCAAGTTCCAGCATTCCAATATTTATAGTTTGCGTTCATATTAATGTTACTAAAGTCAATGTTAGTCTCATTTTTTAAATCCCAAAGTTTTCTCTTAGTTGGATCTTTCAATATGGCGTAATATTGTGAAACTAATTTAAATCTCCTTAACTTTTCTTCTTGTGACAGTATCTGATTTGAGTTAGCTGAAGAACTCTTTAAGATATTCAAATTTCCAGAAAGATCAGGATGATATAACTTCACATAATGATGGTACAACTTCTTCAGCTCTTTCTTGTCTACATTCCCTAATTTATCAATTGCAAATAGATCGTAAGGTGTTGGCATACACTTACCATCAGGCCATTTGGTATCATGAATCATATTTAATGAAAGATCATTTGAGAAATTGGCATAAAGACGATGAGCCTCACATTTGAGACATATGATGTTATACAAAGCACTTGCGCTCTTGTATGAAAACATAATTTTTTTTTCACTACAGTATTTTTGCCGTCTCTAATGTACGAATATGTGTTTCATTATCTGTCACACCCTGAGGACAATGTGAGAAACTGATATGTCCAAATGATAGTTATATCTTAGTTTTATACTGTTTCTCCGACAAATGAAATCCGGGGTTCCTCGTAGAAAAGTGTTTACGTAATCTCAAATAAAATTGAAAATAGTTCAAAAGAAGTATATACTCTCAGGCATTAAAATCTTATGTAGCAGCGAATACATTAACCAGTAGCGCCTATTTCACACTATATGTTACACTACCTGTTATTCGTGTAAACAATTTTTGGTGCGTCTGGATTGTTTAACCGCATTATTTTCATCTTTCTTCAGAATTGGACGCACTGAAAATTTTTGAAAAATTCCAAAAGCAAAAAAATAGTTAGATGAATCTTATTAAAAAGAATAACGTATCCCAGAAAGTTGGACATTTTATATTTTTCTGTTATTCTTGAATATTGAAAGCAGTGTTTAAGCATATTAAATATGTCTGATGGTCAATGGGATAAGTTAGGTATGGATATTGCCTTTGAAGAAGCCTCTAACGGTTACGCTGAAGGTGGTGTTCCAATTGGTGGCTGTTTAATTAATAACAAAGATGGTAAAGTGCTAGGTCGTGGTCACAACATGAGATTTCAAAAGGGTTCTGCCACTTTACATGGTGAAATTTCTACTTTAGAAAACTGTGGTAGATTAGAAGGTAAAGTTTACAAGGATACCACTTTGTACACCACTTTGTCTCCATGTGATATGTGTACCGGTGCCATCTTGATGTATGGTATTCCTCGTGTTGTTATTGGTGAAAATATTAACTTTAAGAGTCCAGGTGAAGAATATTTAGCCTCTAGAAATGTCGAAGTTGTTCAAGTGAATGATGAAAGATGTAAGACTATTATGAAGAAGTTCATCGACGAAAGACCACAAGATTGGTTCGAAGATATTGGTGAGTAAATATGTATATAGCATATACTAGCTGAGTAAAGTAAAATACTGTCATTATCATCGTTATATCGTGTGTATTCGTATAAATATTATATCTTAAGGAATCCTATTAGAAAAACAGAATTCCTAAAAACTTGTACAAAATAATAATTAAAGGATAAGAAAAGTGACATTTGTTAATCAAAACTATTTGTAAATGTGCTAACATAGTTTATTAATATTATTTTGTGATTGGGACTTCACTTTCAGAAATATCGATTGGTGGACTTGGCTTAGTCGTTTCTACTGGGAAAACTAGATTCATGTAGCAAATAATCAAACCAACAAAAGCCATACCAACTTTTAGAATTGGAGTCTGATCTAAAGTAGATGTTTGGGATTTTTTATCTTTTTTTATGCTGTCTTCGTCAGTGTTCAAATAGTAGTGTACACTTTGAATCAAAGCAAACCAAGCGACGAATTTGTTTCTTAAGAAAATGGCAGCCATTGGCATAGATTGATTTATTATACCACTAATACTTGGCAATGAGGAGTATAATCCTCTTGGTGGGGCAGCCATTGTGTATCTATTTCAAAAATTGCTTGTTAGTAACTTGATTGTTGTTGTTTTTATTTTAGCTATTTAAATTGCTTTTGTTCAATTGATAACGTACCTAACACATAGATCTTGTCTTTTAACATTATTTAAACCCATCCTGCTTCTGATATTTTGATTCCAACTACTTGTTTGAACTAAAGACTACTAGCAAATTTTATATACAATTGTTGAACCTTTTCTTCAAGTTATTTGTCTTCTCTGACAGTGAGATTTCAATTTGCAAAGCAGGGTAAAAGAAAATATACATGGCGGGGATTAGTGTGCCAAAATTTGCGTCATAGTAATTACTACAGATCATAACGTTTGTAAATATGGATGAAAATTTTACATATCAATATATATTAATATATATATATATGTTGTTTTTTTTCAGTTTTTAACATAATTCAAAAGATTCGTTTGCTTGATTGCCGAATGTGATCAAAGGTTGTAAATTTAAAGTTTGAAACGGGGTTGTTCCATTTTCATAATAAAGACCTTCAATTTCTCCAGTAATTGAATCATGAACAATGTAATAATATCCATTATATGTTATTCCCATCACTGGTCGCCGGTTTTCTGTTGAGAAAATAAACTTTTCTTTCCATTTCATAAAGATATATCTCCCATTATTATTACTATTGTTCTTGTTAATGTTAGTGACTATGGTTTTAAAATCCCAAAGAAACGGTGTATTGAGATCATTAAATCGTAAATGATCCTTCAAACAACAACGAAAGTTTTTTAAATTAATCCAATGTCCAGAATCAATCTGGTCACAAGTCTTTAAATCTCTCAAACAGTTGTTATCCCTCCAATATGAGGATAGGAACCCCAAATTTTCATTAGATATAATGTACCCTTCAAAATGTGTAGTTACTATATCAGGTAAGCCTGATAATCCTTGAATATTCAAAATTCCAGTAATATGAGGGTTTATTATTTCGTAAGAACTTGGTGGGAAGCTAACTGATTCTATTAGAACATTGATGATATACTTATTTTCACCTGACAATTGAACACCAATAAATTTCTTTTTCGGTTGTAAAAAATTACTCGTTGTATTTTGCCATAATGGGGACCATTTTTCCAATGGTATATTAAAATTTGATATTATTTTTCTCAGCCTTTTTGATTGTTTTGAAGATGAAATAGTAAAATCTTCGAATGATGGTAATGTTTCATCAGATGTATTGAATAAATTGATATCGTCATTGGCACGCGTGTAAAATGATTGAGAAGTAGCAGTGGAATGAGGCCAATAATGTTTTGTCAATAAAATGATTTCCTTGAAACAATTTCTTCTGAATTTTATTGATGGTTCCTGGAATATATGTTTCAATTTGGGTCCGATATTTCTTATTGACGCCGTTTTCGATTTTTCTCTTTCTTTATCAATATTTGATCGATGGAAATGCATTTTTTTTTTATTATTTTCAAAACTTTTTCTTTACTAGAGAAATAGTAATATCGAATGTAGTTAACTTTTTAAGTAATGTTGTTCTTGCTTTTCCCATTTTGACACCTTTTTTGTTAATTTTTTTTTTGTTGTATTTTTTTTGGGCAGGTACCCTTAAGTTTCGTTTGTTTAAAAAAGTAAAATAGTAAAGAATATCGAAAAGAAGGTAACAAAGGATAACAAAATTTTATATGATAAAATTTCCTTTCTACATTTAAGGCGAAGAATATGTAAATTTTAATTATTTACAATCATTTATTCTATGAAAGAAGGTCAAATGACTATGCTCTTATTGGATCAATATATGATTTCACTTGAGATCACCCACGCCTACAATTTGTCTGCCTTCTAAAAATAAATTGTGGTATTTCTTAACAATTTGACTTTAAACTTTCCTAAGCGGGGAATTGCATCAGAATATAATACTTAACAATAAAGTTGCAAGTACGTACATATCAAATCTATTATTCCAGTTAAATTTGCCACAAAAAATCTTGATGATATCACAATATCCATTGTATTGTGATAGCATCAGTGAATGAATGCTCGAGAATGAGATGTCACTAGAATGTATCCAAGGGGGTAGTTAGTATTGTCCTGAGGAAATAATTGAAACTGCACGTCATGTTGTCTCAGAATAGTACGGAATGAGAATGCCAATTGCTATCTGACATCATTTTAAAATAGAAACAATCTGATGAATATTACGTGGGTTGTCATGTTACGTGATTGTTGCTAGGAAACAGGAGGGTGGAACAAAAAAAGTTAAAACGCGGCAAAATGGTGCCACGTAAGAGAAACCAAAATAGTGCTTGTTCCACGGTGATTTCTTCGCTAAAAGTAGATTACAATGGAATTTTACGATACGGCAAGTATTGTGAGGCCAGTTTCAACGATAATAGAGACATTCCCGTCCTCATTTTTTTTTTACGTATGTAATGCTTATGTACATTTTTCTGCACTTCGAAAATCGAACGCTGAGTGTTTTTAGGTGACTATAATTTTTAGATTTAGAGTTTTTCAATTCCTATTATTCTATTGATGCACGAGAAGGAAACTACAGGAAACAACAGAAGAAGAGTGCACTGTAGAGTCTAGATGGGCTTAGTTCGCCCATTTGTTAGAAAAAGCTTGATTACAATCATGGGTTCGAAGATAGTAAGCATTAGAACAAAAAGAAAAGGATTGTTTTTTAACTTTACCAATTAGTAATAAAAGAGGAAACTCCTATAATATCTATGCTAAACAGTATATGGGCACTATGATATGTAAATAGAATCTTTATTATTAGATAATATTGAACGAGTTCTAGAATGACTTCTCTTGCATGATAATAATAAATAGACAGATACTTAGGTATGTGATTGGTTGGTTAGACGTACGAAGTTGGAAATGAATTTACATTACCAAAAGTGATCATGTAAAAGTAAGCAAGAGATGGAAAAGCAACAAAAACGCCGTAAGTTAACTTTGTTTATCTTGCAGTGATAGGGTCATTTATCAGAGAGAAAAAAAAAAATAGGAGCTTCGAGGAGCAAAGACAATCATAATTTTAAAAAAAGCACAAAATTACCGTTTAAAGAACTGTTGAAGGGCAATCTTACGTAAGATCGGCACATTTATTCTTTTCATCGCCCTTCATACTCCGCGCAAATTTTAAACGATTTGAACACGGTAAGTTCGATATCTACGGTTTTGCTGAACCGTTTTAAAGACCGACAACACTATTATTCGATCCTGTACGTATACTAGTGGGAAGTATAAAACGGACTTTACTATTGGCTTGATAAGTAACTAGACAAAAAGAAAAATAACAACAAAAAAACGGAGGATGTAATAAGGATTGTTATACAGTCAATAACAGCACCCTGCACAAATTAATAGAAGCACGTCCCTTTTTCAGAAAACGCGGTGATATGCAAAGGGGAAGGAATTTTATTTGTTAGATTTCTTTGCCACAATGAGATACCGTTTCTTTTGTTACGTAGTTATTACATATGGTGGGTTATAGCGTAATTTGCCCTTTAAAGGAAACAATAGAAGGTGGGCCACCCAGTGAAGTTGAGCAGAGAATGTCATGCATTTGAAGGAAATTAGGAAAAAGTTTGAAAGAAGCGGCCGCACGAGCCAGACAAAAGAGAGGGGAAGGTTAACAGGGTCAGCGCAGCGTCACTGGTCAGAAAAGCTTAAGACTCCAAAAAAGAAACAGGATGCTTTATCGGATATGACTGAGAAACCGGCGCACAAAATTCGGCAAGCTGCGTTGGAAATGATTGGCACGTAATTGGAAACCTTTATTGTCATAACTTAGTAATGTCTTGAGAACGTTGATACATGCATAATTACGTTGCAAAAAGCTTATTATTGTTCTCGCCTCTGGCGCTTTGCTTTTCTCCAATTGCAATTATTGAAATGTTGACCTTTTTTTTTCTCCTCTCTGATTTTTTGAGAACAATATGCGAATCAAATCCCATACACGTGTTGTACATACATAGATGTACTAAATATTAATAACACGATAATACTTCTGCACCCGTTTCTCGGAAACTGATCCTCAGAGGGTCAAACTTGTCTAACTGTAAGCCCAGTCGGCCTTTTCGTAACTTCTCCGAATATTCCATCTTTGTCGCTATATATCTGTCTGTCTCTTGGTCATCGAAGTAGTTTAGTTCGACAGTTTGATAATACTTCTACTTGGCTCATTTTTTTTCCCTTTCTTGTTTTCTTAGTATTTTTATTATATATATAAAGATATACGTTCTTCGTTTCTATAGTAAATCACACATACGTGTCTGTTCCTCTGACACGTTGATACTTTCTGGTTTTCTTCCTTTTGGTGTTGTGTTTCACCCAGCACGTACAAAATAAAACTTATAAAATAATTATACAAAATGACAAGGTCATTAAGTGTCGCAGACATAACAAATTCTTTCGATTCCCCTCCAAATCCTCTCGTCGAGCCACACACCTCTCCTTTATTTAGTAGTGAATCTATACCTATCGAAGAATCTTCCAGCATGGAGGCCACTACTGCGGTTGAAACATCCTTAACTCCGGTAGCTACTAAGCATTCAAACTCAAATGAGAAAATTCCAAGACCAAAGAATGCGTTCATCTTGTTTAGACAACATTATCATAAAGAATTAATAGATGAATGGACTAAAGCTGGTAATGATATTCCACATAATTCTGAAATTTCAAAAATTCTAGGTATCAAATGGAAAAATATCTCGAATTCAGAGAAGAATCATTGGAGTGAATTGGCTAGGGAGGAGAAATTAGAACATTTAAAGAAATATCCACAATACAAATATAAACCAACAAGAAAGAAGCCAAAGAGAGCAAGAAATTTACATTTTATTAATCAGAATGAACTGGCTGATATTACTTCCATAAATACTCAGACTCATCATAGACAACATTATATCAACGGCTTATATGATCAACAGCAACAGCAACAACAGCAAGCGGGTTTTTTCCCAAGTTATGAAACTACTCCTGGTTTCCCTCAAAACAGACAAAAAATGCCCCCACTTTCTGTTCCAAGAATCTTACGGCCAAATCCTTCTTCAATAAGAGAAGTTTCATATCAAGCACAACAAAGCATTTATTCAAATAACAATAACAATAACGCAGCATCATATTCACAAAGGGTCCCATCACCACCAAGTAATACTATTCCATCCTATTCAATGGTAGTGCATAACGCTATACAAAATCAATTACCATATATTCCACAATTGCAACAACAACAACAAAATCAAAGTCAAAATCAACAACTAAGTAGCAGTAATACTATTCCAAAAAATCAAGTGCCAAGACTACCATTCCCAAGAACTTCATCTTTTCAAGAGCGTGCATCTCAACCCCCATTGTTATTGCCTTCTTTAGGATCACAATCTTTTAGTACTACTAGTAGTAATAATAACATCACAATAGGAAGGCAATTGCAATTACCAATTCCTTCCATCTCTCCCATGAATCAACGTCGCAACGAAAGTGAAGAATTCTTCAAAAAATAAATATTAAAAAAGTAAAAACCAAACGGAAAAAATACTTATTTACCTTGCAAAAGCAAACACGAAAGTAATTATTTTCTCAAAGTTTTAATTTCATTGCAATGGAATAATAAACATTGCAAATTGCAAATTTATGATTGCTAAAAAAATCACTAATTTTTTTTTCTTCTTTTTAGCAAATATAGATATATATATATTCATTCGGTTCCTAGATAAGCTATATTCTGTAATATCCATTTATTTTCTATTTTACATAGTTTAATATATCATAAACATACAATATGTTCATGGATATTTTCCCTCATATTGTGTTCTGCCTACAAAACCCAGTCAGTCGGGTAGACAAAAAAAAAATTTCAACAAAGATTGTTTTGTCTATTGAACACTCAATTGAATTGTCCAAAACAATACACTTGTTCAATTCTTCAAATAGAGAGTTTGAATATATACACCCCTGATTAAATATGCATCCAGCTGTGACAAACATTGTCATCATGCTTGTCATGATGCAAATTTCTCGTCGTTTAGACATGGAAAATCCAACCATTATCTTCTACGTTCGTGTCCTTTATTGCAGTTCCATTGCAATTAGTTGGATAATGTACCAATTAGCTAGAAGAAGAATTGTTAAGAAAAATGACTTAACTACAATGAAATATATAACTCCTGCAAATTCATTCATGGGTGAAAAGGAAAAATTAGAAGTTACCACTGTAAGAGATTACGATTTGAAAGACATTGATGGAAGTATTAAATCAATTTATACTGGATTAGCGATGATGGGGTTCATGCATTTATACATGAAATATACAAATCCATTATTTATGCAACTTATTTCCCCTGTGAAAGGTGCTTTTGAAAATAACCAAGTCAAGATTCATTTGTTTGGTAAAGCTGCTGTTGATGACTTGAAGAGGCCTTTCAATTCTGGCGGTATGTTTGGAGGATTTGGTCCTGGTAGCAATGTCAAGACTGATAAGAAATCCATTGCAAATGCTGAAAGAGCTGGCACTGGTGGTTACAAGAAGGACTGATTACTCTTACTTTCCTTATGTTTTTGTTCCCTTATAGAAAAATAAAAACTGTATATTTATCTTATATACGATTCTAGAGGTAATTCCCATAACGAATTAAATATCTTGTTGTGTGTATTTCCTTGTGTTTTTTTGCATGTTTTTTGGAACTGTTAACGTGTGTTTTTCTCTTAATGAACTCTATTTAAAGATATGTGTTGATTCAAATATACATAGCCAAAACGACGTAGACAAATAACAACTAATGGATTGCACAGTACTTATCCTTGGTGCAGGTGGTCTAGGTTGTGAAATGTTAAAAAATGTGACTATGATGCAAGTGAAAGAAGTCCATATAGTTGACATGGACATCATTGAAATAACCAATCTAAACCGGCAATTCCTATTCACAGATGACGATATTGGTAAACCAAAGGTAACTGTTGCAGCCGATTATATTAATAATGATCCAATACTAAATAAAACCACAAAGGTGATACCTTATATGCAAGATCTTATGAAATTCCCCATAGACTTCTTCAGAAAATTCCAATTTGTCATATCTGGATTGGATGCCATTGAACCACGTCGATTTGTCAATGAAGCATTGGTAAAATTGACTAGAGATTCCAATTTCGATATTTGCATACCGTTCATTGATGGTGGTACAGAAGGTTTGAAAGGGCACGTGAAGACCATTATACCCGGCATCAGTGCATGCTGGGAATGCTCTTTAACTACTTTACCTGCTCAACAACAGACATTCCCAATGTGTACGGTGGCCAATAATCCGAGATCATTGGAGCACATTATAGAATTTGTCATAAGTGTACAATGCCTGATTGATGTTGATCTGGAGGATGAAGGACAGATTCAAAATTTACTCCGATTGTGCAAGGAAAGAGCTAATAGGTTTAATATTGATACTAACAAATTGACGGCAAGTTATCTGGTTGGAGTAATCAAAAGGATTGTCCCCAGTGTTAGTTTCACAAATGCAATGATAGCAGCGTCATGCTGCAATCAAATGATGAAAATATTTTATGATTTGATGAATTTTGAAGAAGACAGTAATTTTACAATGATTAATGGATCTGATGGACACTTCACATACAGTTTCAAATACGATAGAGATGTAAACTGTCCTGTTTGTGGTGATCTGGCATTGTGACTCTTTAACATTCACATAGGGTAATGCAATTTTTTCTCTTCAAAGAACTCCGGTATATCACGGAAAGAGATCTCTTTAACGTCGACCTGAGTGGTAAATACTAAAACAAGGACAAAACAACACATTCAATCCAATAATAATGATAAACACAGTCCGTTATCTATATATGCCTCAGAGGAGGCACTCATTATATACGCTGGGACGAATATTTAGAAGGCGCTTAACCACAAGTCAAGAACCTATACAACCGAAACAAATCATCAATAGGAAACCAGCTTTGAATATATTCATATCACAGAGAGCAGCTGAAAGACTGGGGCAGATACATGATGACAGTAAAGAAATACTTAAAATCAGTGTTGAAAGCGGCGGTTGTCATGGATTCCAATATGTGTTGAAGTTAATACCGGAACTAAAGCAAGGGAAAAGATTAATACAACAAGGAAAGAGTTATCCAACTGTCGAAGAACAAGATGAGTTTACTCAGAATCAAGAAGATGATATTATAGTTTTTTTATTACCCGAAGATAAAGGTAAAGTGGTAATTGATGAAAAGTCTTTGAAGATTTTAAATAATACGACATTAACGTACACCACTGAGTTGATTGGATCTACTTTTAAGATTATAAACGGTAATTTGAAGAGTAGTTGTGGATGTGGGACTAGTTTTGATGTTGATCCGGATTTATTAAAGTAAGGTACTCTCTTGTTCAAAAGCAAAACAATATAATCCATATATAGCACTGCTCTGCATAACCTTGTATTTAAAAAGAATTCACATATATGTATTTAAAATACTGTAAAAAAAGACATAATTGAATCCTCTTCAAACATATTTTCTTTATCAATATCAAAGGAATGATAGGAGTATATTTGCCTCCATTGGCGCTTCTCTGGCAGAAAATATACATATACATATATATACGGGGTAAAACCATTTAAATAAGCACAGATCCGGCTCAAGCGGTTTGAACTGGAATAATTCAAAAGATACATAAGCTAGTTGGAGAAGATAGTATGGATAGTATTAAGTCTGGTCTCAAATCCGGTTTCAATGGAACCAAGAATGTAGCAAAATCGAGTTGGCATTCAGGGAAGAAACATGCTGGGAAGCATCATGATGATAATTATTATGGAGGCAAAAGGTATGGATATGCAAATGATACACACTCTAATCCAATGGGAATATCAACTGCTCCTACTACTCCTTCATATTTAACTAATCAGAGACAGTTTCAACCACAACCTTACAATGGTAATGTAGCAATTCAAAATGGAGCATCAATGGGATATAATAATGCCACTCAAGTTCCTGCCAACGGTGTGGTACAACAACTACCAGTAAACCCTACACTACAAAGTTCCCAACCTACACTTCAAGCCCCAGTAAGCTCAATGCAAGTTCAATACCAACAAGCGGATCAATACAGACAGCAAGTTCCTCAGCCAGCAGTTAATCAACCGGTGTCGTCTTACTCTCAAACTAGTCAATACGCACAATTAGATGCTCAACCAGGCATTAACTCAATGACCAATACTGTCTCATCAAATACACAGCAATACTATAATGGAACATCAATTCCCAATAGAGCCAATCAACAGACTCAAGGCCTGTATTATAATAGCACTGCCGTTTCTCCAACTTCAAACCAAAAACAACATTATAATGGCGCCGCAATTGAAAGTACAGTTCCGACACAGACCATTCAACCTTATAATTATGGGAATTTTCAAGTAACTCCTCGGATTAATGATACACAACAGTCTGATTACAACGATTATGCAGCACAGGCCTCTACTCCCCTGCCGAAACCACCACAGCAACAGCAACAAGTATATGACCAGTCATATCAAACAATATCACAGGGACAGTATCCTGTTAGTCAACCAAATGCAATTGTTCATAATATTGCAACGTCCAATCAAACTTCGTTTAGTGCAAATATGATTGATATTTCAAAATTACCTCCACCTCCACAGCATAAACAAAGGGCTACCATAAAAGAGCAAACAGATAATGCAATTAAGGGAGAAAGCGTTTCATCTAATAATGTGAATGTGAATACATGCAGTGTGAATGATGATCCTGCTTCTCGACAAAATCTTCCTCATCCTCCTTCAACAGCGGCCGTAATTAATACTATACCATCACTACAGCTGCCCATGAGTGAAGATACGGAGTTATCTGCAACTAAAACTGTTGCACCAGCATTACCGCATAGACATTCTACCATTATACATCAAACTGTCAACTTTCAAGAATCTTCAAGAGATCAACGAGCTGGTGATAATATGCAAATAAGTGAACATTCCATGAATAGTACTACTGATATGTTAAGCCAAATTCAAAACATCAAACTAAGGAAATCGAGTAACGATAAAACATCGCAGCAATCAAGTACTATTTCTGGCTTAGCAAACTCTGATGACCTGAACAATATTGAATCAGGATTTAAGCATATTAAACTGCGAAAATCCAGCAATATGGATTTGGAAAGATGTGTATCACAAATATCAGCTAATGACTCATCAAATGATTTATTGAATCAATTACATCACACCAAATTGAAGAAGGCTACAACTACCAACGTCGAAGAAATGGACGATAAGAGAGTCCCAAAGAAGCCACCGCCTGTGCCTAAGAAGAAAATTAGTTTAAAGCATATACCTCCAGCAGTTCCAAATAAGAAACCGGTATTAAATAAAATTAGGTTAGATAATTCTCTTCATTAATGATATGAAGGTACATACATTAGATTAAATACATTTGATGGCTATTGATTTGTTATTAATTGTATAAGAACAGTTACATACACACACACATATATATATATATATTAAAAGAAAATCATACATCAGCATCATAAGCAAACAAACTTGTAGGAGGTAAGGTAGTCTGAATCCTAGGTGGTGACACCAGTAATGGTATAATACCAATTATGCCGTGTTGTTTATTGTGATTAGAATGGAGAAAATTAGACGAGATGAATTATTTAGAAAGTAATGAGGCAAATTGCTGGATATTAATTTTCCCTGACCCATCACTTACTTCATGAATCATGGCATCCAATTCACTATCGCTTACCTTCTCTCCTATTGATACCAGGACAATTTTTAATTCATCTTTGGATATTAGTCCATCTCCATTTTTATCGAATACTTTAAATGCTTCTAGCAGTTCCTGTTCAGAATCTGTGGATTTCAATTGACGAGACATTAACGCCAAGAATTCATTGAATTCAATTTGATGATTTCCATCTATATCAATTTCGTTCATTAAATCAGCAACTTCATTTTCACTAGGGGATAAACCAAGCGATTTCATTACCGTTTCCAGTTCACTGGCTGATATTGATCCGTTACCATCTTTATCAAAAAGATCGAAGGCTTGTTTAAATTCCACAATTTGCTCGTTTGTTAAACCTGACAATTCCATATTTTACTTTTACTTTTATTCTATTACTTAAAGGGAGAAGTGTACTTGTCATTCACTTATTAATTAAGATTTACATGGACGTGTAAGTAGCTTATCAAAATTTTTATTACAGTTCGGACTTTGCCATCAAATTTTGAAAATACGGGTGATATGATAATTTAAAGGTCTATATGGAAATGATATCGTTTGCTTCTCAATAAAAGAGTTACTGTAGTCCTATGGAAAGCATTATTTGCTCCATGCAAATGTATAATATTTTTTACTTACTAAGTAAACGCTGATGCTCAGTCAAGCTCGTAATACATCTGCAATTTATTGATTAAACTTGAGTTATTATCATTTCTTAAGCCCTTGTATTTGTTACCTCCCTCTTGTTCATAAGCCCAATACTTGTATTGTTCATCTTGATAAGCATCAATAAATTCATGCGTGGGTATAAGCGCATCTTCGGCAAGCATGGTAGACAATTTCTTGGGTGGATTATTACTGTAATTCAAAGCAATTTTATAAGTCAAGAAGTTATAAAATCTGCTCATTACTCGCTCATTGTAACCACCACCACCAAGCAAGACTACGGGGCAATTTGGAAATTTCTGTATCAGCTTCATAATGGAATTTGTCAAATCATGAATTGTCAATTGCCATTCTTTGAAATTGTCGCCAATTAACCCATCCCCACCACATTGTATTACTAATATTTCGGGATCGTGTCTACGTACAGATGGTATAATCACTTTTTTCAGTATTTGTTCTAAAAATTCACCAGTCAGTCCATGCAATAATGGGATATTAATGATCGATTTACCTTTTTTCGATTCTTCTAATGAACCTGTACAGGGAAAAAACCCCGGTTCAAACATATGTAATGATACAGTTTGTATATTTTCTGAGAATTGGAATGCCTTTTGAACTCCGTCACCATGATGTAGATCAAAATCCACATACGAAACTTTTTTGTACCCATTTTTACGCAGTTTTTGTATCAACAAAACAATGTCATTAACATAGCAGAATCCACTTGCCCTTGATTTTGATGCATGATGTCTGCCCCCATCCCAATTTATGGCTATGGTTCTTTCACTGTTGGGGTTAAGGAATTTTGCCAATGACAAAGTTGCGCCTGTCACTACCTGTAGATACATTGGGATAAAAGAAAAAATTGGGCAATCTCCTTCCAAGTTGTATTGTTTGAGTCGAGATTCAATCTTCCGATTTTCATTTTCATCTTTGTTTTCATGTTCTTCCTCCACATCTGAATCTAGCATTGCATCCCATGCAGAACGTTTCTTATTAATCGATTCGTTATTCTTAGATATTTGTTTGAAATAATCGTACAATTCCTTTCTACTGGCGAATCGATTTTTAGTGGGTTGTTCATATATAGAATTATACCAACTGGTAGACATTTCATTTAATTCGTTCCATGAATTTTCGTCGTCATCATATTGTAAAATAACATTATTCTTCTCATTCAGCAGTATATCTATATAATCTTTAGAATGAAATTGTAACAGATCACCTTTGGAACAAATCTGATCTACAATGACTTCATCAAATGAATCAAGCAGTTGGTTACTTTCTATTAATGAATGTGTCAATTGTGATTTTTTGTAGGCATTACATGGAAGCAAATCAGCTACTTGTGATTGGAAAACAGAAGTAGAGATGATTAGTCTGGTCATATTCTGTTTTATTTAACAATTCTTTGTTTTTAGTTTCTAATGTTTACATTGAAACCATTTTTTTGAAGTTTATTCGCGGTGTAACTCAAGAATCCTACCTATGTATAAAGAAAAAAAACAGCTTTGGATATTTACATCCATTTAGAAAGCATATTAACGAAGTATCAGTGAGTCTCTAAAAAGAAGGTATAATAGTAACTGATAAGTGAGTCATAATGGCTGTGGATACGTATGATGAAGTTCTTTGTGACATGATAGATTTATTAAAGGAATATAAACCAGGTTTAATAACGATAGATAATATAACGAAGCTTTGTCAAACACTGGGTTTAGAATCATTTATTGATGATGTTGATGCAACGACGTCAAGACTGTCTACTGCATCTAAGATTATTGTGATAGATATTGATTTTGATAAGTTGAAAAGAAGTGTAAAAGATGTTAAGTTAGTTTTGGCATCAAATTTTGACAATTTCAATTATTTCAATGACGACCAAAATCCCAATAATAGAGGAAATAATAATATTTTATTGAATTCATTAAGTCAATATAAAGATTTGAAAGTTTTTCATCATAATTTACTATACCTGTATTTACTGGACACATATTCACAAATCGAGACTGATCCAACAAGTATAGCTAACGGTGGTCTAAACACTACAAATAGTGATATTAATTTACCCACATCAAGTCAGATGCATCTATCTTTATCGTCATCAGCTAATTTAGGTAAACTTGATTTATTTAAATATTTCACGGAATTAAGTCAATACATACAACAATATTTCGATGACAATGCAATGAATGTGAAAGTCGGGAGGAATCTAGATAATAAATTTGGTATTTACATTACGCCTATGGAACGCCCTAATTTACCCTCTTTAAAACTATATTTTGAAAAATCAAAGGACCCGACCCAAAGTCTCTATGAGTATATGTATTCCTCTGATACGAAATCTTGGATTAACGAATCTTCTGAAAATTGTATCTGTGGTGTAAGATTGGTAATGGATATTATTGCTCCACCACGGTCTAATGAGACAATATGGTTTCCCGATAGATTTGTCCCCGAAGGATTGATTCTCAATACTCAGAATAATGATCACAATGATGATGATGTTAGTGGTGTGATTGGAATTTTGGATTTATTATCTAATAATAATTATAATAGCAAGATACAAGTATTGAATGATTTTACGACCAGACTTATACGTGTGGAAAAACTTGATATTAGTAATGATAATTTAGATTTACTGTATGATATTTTGAAATGGATATTATGGTCAGATGTTGTTTTAAAAGAAATTTTCCAGCAAGTTGCAACGTCTAGTGATGAGAAACAAACTGATGCTAATGGTAAATTGATGGATGAGAATTCAGGAAGACATGCAAGTGTTGCCATTGCGTCATCGGTAAGGAGAAGAAGATCATCTCATCAGAATAAGAGAGCTAGTGTTACTGAAGCTATAATGTTTAAAGATGAAGGGTTACAGCAGTTTAATATTCATGATATCATGGCGGCACCTGTTATCACTGAAAAAGAGGATGGTGACGGTGGTAACAGTGATGACATTGTTATGAATGTTGATGAATCAAATGGCATAGGTAACATTATGGAAGGCGGTGATGATGATAAGATGGAAGTAGATAATCCTGAAGAGTTGAACAGTAGTAATAATAATCAAATCTTGGAATTGATAATAAGCGAAGATCATGTAAGGTTCGGAAATCTTGGAAGTTGTAGTTTATATGATTCCAAGGAGCAATGGGGGTTGTTTATAGATACATTTCATAAAAATATATAGTAGATTAAAACTTTAACTTCTAATATCCAATTATTTATATGTTTTTTTTTGAATAATGGTTACATATTAATACAAGGTATCAAAACAAATAAAAAACGGTACTGATGTTTATTCATCGTAATTTTCATCTTCTTCCACTTGTCTAACTATATTTTCTTTAATTTCATTTTCCTTTTCCTTTTCATCTGTCTTTTTAGAATCCTCAGGCTTTGTATTTTCTTCCAATCTTTCACGTTCTTCTTCTTCGCGTATACGAGTTTCCTCTTTAACCTTTTCCATTGCTTCTGCAGTTGGTTTGATTACGATATCGACGTTGTTATTCGATATTTCTTTATGATTATTATCATTTTGTACAGTATCTTCCGTGTTTACAGGGGTGGGAACAGGAGACTGAATAGACTGTGGTGAGGTAGAAGTAGCAGCTTGAGTCTCTACAGTAGGTGGGGCAGTAGTAGTAGCACTAATAGTAGTGGCAGTTGGTTCGGTAGGTGGCAGTTTTTCAGCTTCTTCAGGAAGTTTTGGTGCTTCTATGTTTATATTTGCTTGCTGCTGTTCAGGTTGTTCAGGAAGTTTTGGTGCTTCTATTTTTATCTCTGCTTGCTGTTGTTCTGGTGAGAGCAGTTTAGGTTTCTTTACTTGTGGTTCTTCAATTTTGTTCAATAGAGGTTCAGCTACTTTTGTTGTTGCTTCAACGTTTGAAGGTTGTAACAAAGATGGTGGCTGAGGCAAACCATGAGGAGTTGTATTAGTTGCTACAGCAGCAGCAGGTGGCTGAGCAGGTATTGGAATTGAAGAGGCAGGTTCAGAAGCGCTAGAGACGGCAGCATTGACTAGCGTATAGATGTTACCTTCCATTGTTCTCTTTTGTGGTAAGATAGGTTCGTGAGGGATTGTAGAAACTGGCTGTTGAGATTGCTGCAGTAGTTGTTGCTGTTGCTGTTCTCTTTGCAATATTGCAGATTGAGATAATAATGGTGGACTATTGGATATTTGTTGTACGTTCATTGTAGTGTTTTGAGTTGGTGGAGATACGATTTGTTGGCCATTCGTACCTGGAGGATATGGTCTATTTTGAGGAGACAATTGTTGTGGAGGTAATACGTGGATTGATTGTTGAGCTTGGGCGGCCTGCACTGCTTGAGCTTGAGCTTGGGCTTGTTGTAGCTGTTGTAGTTGTTGTTGTTGCTGCACTTGAGCCTGTGCTTGAGCTTGAGCTTGAGCGACTTGAGCTGCTTGAGCTTGTTGATGTAATGAATCATTTGGATACATGTTTGGATTTGCAGATGGAGAAACGGCGGTATTAATTGTCGTTGCAGTAGGTTGAGGTTGGTTTGGTCTTATGTTTAATGGATTACTTTGATCATTTTGTTGTAAAGTTGGTTGCAACATGATTGGAGGAGGATTGATTGTATTATTTTCACCATTCTGATTTTGGTTGAATGATTGTAGCCCATTTTGTATTTGTGCCTGTTGTTGAGGTTGTGATAATTGATTTTCAATCTTTGCATTTGGGTCATTTATTTGCTGCTGTTGTTGTTGATTTGGATTAGATAATTGTTGTGTCAAAGAGGCTAATCTTTTCCTAATGTGCACATTTTCCGGGTCCAATCTTGCAGCTTGCTTGTATGCGTCCAATGCGTCATTTAATTGGTTGTTACAAGTTTCATACAAAGTACCTAAATCGTACCATACTTCACTAATGTAGGGGTTCAATCTAATTGCTCTTGTGTATGCGTCCAAGGCGTCTCTGTATTGAGATATTTGGTAGTATAACACCCCAATGGAACACCAAAAGATTGGATTTCTTGAATCTCTATTGACAGCTTGTTGGAAGGCATCATAAGCTGCTGTATAATCATTTCTGATCATGTGTACCCTACCCAGATGGTACCAAGTGGTGGAGTCATTTGGATCAACTTCTAAGGATTTCAATAAATAATTTAAAGCCTTTTGAGGATCGTAAAAATTTACATTATTCATACCGTATAGACACCCTAATTGTTGTAAGACTTTTGCATGATTTTCATTTTGTAATAGGACGTGTTCGTATGCTTCTCTTGCACCTTGCCATTCACTCATACTTTCCAATACACTACCCAATTGGAACCAAATATCCCATTCTTGCAAGGGGGCAGGAGGTTGATTTAGAATATATCTGAAACATTCTAATGCTTGTGTCCATTTCCCTTGATGTTTATAGATAATACCCAATCTAAAATAAATTTCGTTTGCCTTTTCAAATTGAGGATCCAATTCCAAGACTTTGGCAAAGGCTTCTTCGGCGTAATCCAAGGAACCGTATCTATCATATAGAATACCAATTCCATGCCATAACTTGGGCACATTTGGATTTGATAAGTGGTACAAAGCCTGTTGATATGAATTATAAGCTCTTTGTAAATCGTCCAGCATCAAATAACAGTGGCCCAAAGTGGCCCAAACGTCACTCAATTCTGGATTTATAGACAAAGCTCTCTCGTACAATTCTGCAGCTCTTTGGAACATATCGCGGGATCTGTAAAGATGAGCCAAGGAAGTTAAAGCCTTGGTCGATTGTGGATTGAATTGCAACGTTGCGTCGTAAGCCATTGCAGCCCTGTCTGCATCGCCTACTGTTTCAGCCAGTGATGCTATCGATAGCCATGTTTCTGCTGTGGCTTGTGCTATTGGGTCCAATGGTTGCTGAGGCACTGGTTGGATTGGTTGTACTGCAGCCGACGTGGCAGTGACGGACGCGGAGGTGGTGGTGTTTGGTGATGGTGCCGTTGTACCTTGTTGTAGTTGTGGAAGAGACTGCTGTTGTTGCAGCTTTTGCTGGCGGTTCTGAGTCGCAGTAGTCATCGGTATGGTGTGCTAGTGTGTGTGATCAAGCTCGAGGCCTAGTGTTTGTAATAGCTTGCGGGCGACGTTGTTGATGGATGTGATACGTGTATGTAAATGAGAGGAAGAGAGGGAAAAAAGCTGGCAAGAGAAAAAGTGGTCCACGTTAACAGGTGGAAGAACAAGAGAACCAACAACAACAAGAACAACAACAAGAACAAGAACAAGAACAACAAGAATGAATTTTGAATTCGAAATTCAATGAATGCACAACGGACAGAGCAGCGCCCAGAGCTTCGCCGCAGCGCCCACAAACACCCGCACAGATGCACGTTCATCTAATCGCTCGTTTCTTTTTTCCCGCTGCCCTAAATAGGGATATTGTGTCTCTGTGCGCCGTTTTCTGTGTCGGGCAGTGAAACTGCCGCAGGACCGCCGGGGGAAACAGCGGAAATAAGATTTTTTTTATTTCCGGGATAACCACGTGATGTGCTCGTTTTGTACGGTGGGCAGAATGAAAAGTGCAATTGCTCGTGCCGGTGGGCTTTGAATTATCTTGAATTGGACCTTGACTTATGGTGAATTGTAAATTCTCATCGTCGTTGCGAACACACACACAACTTCAAAACATATAACAGTAATGTCCCAGAGGAAACTGCAACAGGATATCGACAAACTTCTGAAAAAGGTAAGAGAAGGGCTGGAAGATTTTGAAGTCATCTATGAGAAATTTCAAGAGACTGATCCCAGCAATAACTCGTATCGTGAAAAATTGGAAGCTGACTTGAAGAGAGAAATTAAAAAATTACAGAAGCATAGAGAACAGATTAAGACCTGGCTAAGTAAAGATGATACAAAGGATAGGACCTCTCTGTTGATGGAAAATAGAAGGTTGATTGAAAACGGCATGGAAAGATTCAAATCCATTGAGAAATTAATGAAAACGAAGCAATTCTCTAAGGAGGCATTGACAAATCCGGATATCATCACGGACCCGAGAGAATTGAAAAAGAGGGATCAAGTAGAATTTATACATGAATGTTTAGATGAATTGCAGAAACAGTTGGAATCTCATGAAGCTCAGGATGACACGGAACAGATTGAGAAGCATGAATTTCATATAACCAATTTGGAAAACATCTTGAAATTGTTACAGAATAATGAGATGGACTCGGAAACAGTAATGGAATACCAGGAGGATATCAAGTATTATGTAGACAATAATCAGGATCCAGATTTTGTGGAATATGATACCATCTATGAAGATATGGGTTGCGAAGTTAATGGTGCTACTCCACTACCTGCATCTATACCACAACAGCAGCAAACTTCAACAATACCATCAACAAAAAAGTCCCCCAGAAAGGAAACAACTATTCCAAGGAAAGAATTGAGAAATTTAACCATATCTTCTACTACAAATTCACCTTCCCGTTCACCCTCCGCAAAATTACAACATAATGAAGACAGTCAGCAAACAACTCCTGTAGCAGCCGTGGCAAAGCAATCTTCATCATCAAAGCGTACAACAACAGAAAATGAGAGACAACTACAGTTCCCACCAGATAGAACAAACGAAATTGAAGAAACTATAAAAAATGAAATAGAAACAAATAAAGCTTTTAAAAATCCTCTATTTAACCAAGAATTGAAATATTGGATAAATACAAAAAAATCTCTATTGCAACCATATAAGGAAATGCCACCAAAGATGGCTTCACAATTAGAATCTTCGCTACTAAATTGTCCAGATTCATTAGACGCAGATTCTCCATATTTATACCAGAATCCATTATCATTACCTCATCCAACTTCAATCTTCTTCCCAAACGAACCAATTAGATTCGTATATCCATTCGAACCTGTAACATTAAATAATTTACAAAGGGATCAAAACAACAAGGAAACCCCTCTCGTGGCTGATATTTATTCACGAACTTCATTGGCAAAGATTTTCTCAAAATTCGACCTAGATACCTTATTTTTCATCTTTTATCATTATCAAGGAACTTATGAGCAGTTTTTAGCATCAAGAGAATTATACAAAAACAGAGATTGGAAGTTTAACAAGAAGGATTTTTCATGGTATTATAGAGAAATCGAAAAATTACCTCCTTCTATAGATATGATAAATCAAAAAAATAAATCAAATGATCATATAGATGAAGAAGAAGAATCTTGGAGATATTTCGATTACAAGAAAAGTTGGCTAGCAAGACGTTGTGGCCCTGATTTTGTATACCGAGAAGAAGATTTTCAAAAGCTTTAATATATAACATACTTAAATACACTATTTCAACAACACGTCCTTCAAGAAATTTTCACTAAAATTACTAACTTGTTTGAAATTATATTCAAATCCATCAACTCCACCATAGTATGGATCATCAACTATCTTGTTATATTTACCATCCAAGTTCCATTCCCCAAATAAACACACCTGTGCTTTTGATCCCTTTGGTTGTAATTTTTTCAATTCTCTAAGATTAGATTCATCCATACATATAATATAATCAAAATCATCGAAATGCGAACTTTTAATTTGTTGTGCACGATGATTGACAGGAACACCATGGTTCGTGCAAGTAGAAGAACTACGAGAATCAGGAGTCTCTCCAATATGATACCTCGCAGTACCAAACGAATCAATATTACTAAATTTATCTTCCATTCGGAACTTCTTCACTGTATGCTTGAAAACAGCCTCAGCCATGGGCGAACGACATATGTTACCTAGACAAACAAACGCAACTGCTAATCTTCTTTCCTGACTATTCACAGTCATATTTCTTTATCCCTTTGTGTTTCTTTTGGTCTCTCTTTTATTTTTTTTTATTGTGTTTGTCTCCTTTTACATTTAGTCACCTTTTATATACTTTTAAACATTTAAGTACTCAAATCTACCTGCAAACGTATGTGCGTTTTCTTTTTTCTCACTTTCTTAGCTCATCGCTCTAGCCTCGAGAAAATCTGCTCACCATGAGAAATATTTACAAATTATAACTTTACGCTTAATCTCTTTATTTTTTTCTACATATCAATTACTCATCATCAAAAAAACATTACATAATGATATCAGTCACTGTTGTACTTAAAAAGCTTTTCTCAAAGGAGAGATAACATCCTTACCTTTGTAAAGCTCGATAGTCTTGACAGCTCTATCAAAAACACCATCAGCAGTGAAACCGAAGTATTTGAAAACTTCTGGGGCCTTACCAGATGCACCAAATCTATCTAAACCGAAAGATTGATGAGCATATTTACCCCAACATGAAGTAGTCAAAACTTCGACAGACAGCACAGGAACACCATCTGGCAAGACAGATAATCTGTAAGCTTCATCTTGTCTGTCAAAATTTAAGAAATCTGGCAAAGAAACAACACGTGCCTTAACACCTTTACTGGCTAACAAATTGGCTGCTTCCACACTTAATGAAACTTCAGAACCAGTAGCAGCTAATATAATATCTGGGTTAGCAACATCTTGTAAGACGTAACCACCTCTTGCAGCCTTCTCAATAGAGGAGCCTTCCAATTGTGGTAAGTTTTGTCTAGATAGAGCAATGATGCTTGGAGTAGACTTAGATTCAATGGCAACTTTGTAAGCAGCAGAAACTTCATTACCATCAGCTGGTCTCCAAACATGAATGTTTGGTAAAGCTCTGAAATGAGCCAAAGTTTCAATAGGTTGATGAGTTGGACCATCTTCACCGACCCCGATGGAATCGTGAGTGGCAACGTAAATGACTGGATGGCCAGATAGAGCAGATAATCTGACTGCACCAGCAGCGTAAGAAACAAAATTCAAGAAAGTACCACTGTATGGTAAGAAATGAGCACCGTAGGCAGAAATACCGTTCATGATGGCACCCATAGCATGTTCTCTGATACCGTATCTGATGTATCTACCAGAGTAGTCACCTAAACCAGAAGAAGGTGGTTGGAAATCGACAGCATCCTTGGTTCTGGTTAAATTAGATGGAGTCAAATCGGCAGAACCACCAACAATTTCTGGCAATTCATTAAAAATATGATCCAAGACAATTTCAGATAATTTTCTTGTGGCAACAGCAGAATCCTTGGCAGTGTAAGTTGGTAAAGCCTTATCCCAGTTGGCTGGTAGTTCGCCCTTTAATCTTCTAGCCAATTCAGAACCTAATTCTGGGTATTTCTGTTGGTATTGGGCAAACAATTGGTCCCATTTCTTGTTTGCAGCAGCACCTGGCGCACCAATCTTAGCTTGGTAATAATCATAAACTTCTTGAGGAACAACGAAGGATTTTTCTGGGTCAAAACCGAACTTAGCTCTCAATTGCTTGATATCATCAGCTTTCAATGGAGCACCGTGAACGGAATGGCTACCTTGATTTAAAGAACCATAACCAATGGTGGTGGTCATCTTGATCAAAGTTGGCTTTTCAGTAGATAATTTGGCCTTGGCGATGGCGGCAGCAATACCTTCTAAATCTTCGTTACCGTTTTCAACGTATAACACTTCCCAGCCGTAAGCTTCGTATCTCTTAGCAACGTTTTCGTCGAAAGAAACTTCGGTGTTACCATCAATTGTAATCTTATTGTCATCGTAGACACAGATCAAATTACCCAATTTCAAATGACCAGCCAAAGAAGAGGCTTCAGAAGAGATACCTTCTTGTAAACAACCATCACCTAAGAAAACATAAGTAAAGTTGTCAGATAAAGTGAATTCAGGCTTGTTGTAGGTAGCAGCCAAGTTCTTTTGAGCGATGGCCATACCAACGGCATTAGTGATACCTTGACCTAATGGACCAGTGGTAACTTCAACACCTGGTAATTCAAATTCTGGATGACCTGGAGTCTTTGAACCTAATTGTCTAAATTGTTTCAAGTCCTCAATGGAGAAATCGTAACCAGTCAAATGTAACATGGCGTACAATAGAGCAACGGCATGACCGTTGGACAAAACAAATCTATCTCTGTTGATCCAGTTTGGATTTTTTGGATTCATGTTCATTTGGCTCCAAACAACATGGGCGGCTGGAGCCATACCTAATGGCGCACCTGGATGACCAGAGTTAGCCTTTGAGACTTCATCGACGGCTAAAAGTCTGATGGTGGAGACAGCTAATTTGTCAATAGCATTGAAGTGAGACATTATGTTCTAAAACTAATAGTTGGTTTCTTAAAGAGAAAATAGACGGGAAGTACAATGAAGGTAAGAGAACCAAATAGCTATGTGTTATAAAAGGGTAACTATTAGAAGAATCAGCCTAGGACGAAAGTGGATTATGATCTTTTTATAACCTCCAGTGAGGAAGATTTGGACGGGAATATATCTCGAAAATTTTCCGTTCTGATCGAAGTATGACAAAACCAATCCAATCTCTGGAACACCACCCAGAAACTGAGAGTGAGACGGGAGCCTCGAGAAATTGGCGGTGGTATAATGTAAGCGGTGCGGGACGCTCGGTTTAATTTTTACGTAATACAAGGGAAGTAATCTTGACTAAATCTGTGCAAGGTACATCGGCATTAAGTGGACCAAATTAATAATGAGCTGCTGGAATAGGAGGTGTTACTCTGGCCGGAGAGTTCTCTATGACGATCATATATGAGTGGGGGCACAATCAAGGAAATGTGTTAAATTTTCTACCAAATAGTATGTACTATTTTCCTTATTAAGTTTTGTTTGTAGATTGTTGACTATCCATTACATGACTCATATAAATACTTAGCCTTGTGATAGATCTCTTACAGGATATAGAAATTTGCTATGACATCTTATTAGTTTAACATGTGTGTTAGATGAGTATATGTATAGAGAGAGAAAGAGTTGATTATACAAGTGCCGCTCATTTTTCTATTCTGAATTTATCTTCAAACGGACTTTCTACAGGATTGCTTTCTGGCTCTTTGTCATTGACTACTTGTTCGTCACGTAGCGATTCGGTAAGTTCTAAATCTAGTAAGAAAGTTCCATCTTCTTCATCGTCCTGGGATTCATCCACTGTTTGAATATTCTTTACCTCGTCATTAAGCATTTCATCTTCCTTATTTTCCTCGATTATTTGGACTAGCTTTGGTTTCGCTCTAATTGCAGTCGTCAAGCTTGCTTGGGATCTATTTATCGTTCCATTATCATATCGAGCACTATTATTTGTATTTTTATTCATATCGATTTCATTGTAGACACTTTCATCTTCATCAACATCACCCAAGATAGAAGAACCTAGTGTAATATGGGACCTAATATCACCCGCAATATTCAATTGATTGCTGTTCAACCCTTGGAAATATCTAGGTGGTCTCTTAATGCCCGCACTAGTGACACCTGGAATGTATGCAATGGGTAAGATATTGGAGGCCTTCGTACGAATCGTTGATGAACTACTCCTATCACCTCTTATTTCTAATGGATGCTTTAGATTTGAGATCGGTAATGTGTGTGCCGTTTTAGTTCCATTACTTTCTATTCCTACATTTTCCTTGTTATTTTCTTCATCATATGCCTCTAGGTCATCAACCTCATCATCGTCCATATCATCGAAATCTAGATCGAAGTTTTCAAAGGATTCAGTTAAACGTTTATTTCTTAATCTATTAGTCGCTCTCCTTGGCTTCCAATATTTTCGATATAGAAATATCAAAGTTAACAGAACTATCATGACGACACCCCCAACTACACCCCCAACCACACCTCCAACTAGTTTCCTATTTGCACCTTGCTTGCTTGAAGTTAGATTAGTTGAATTACTGTTAGAGTTAACTATGTTAGTCTTAGCACAATACGTTGAAGGACACTCGTAACATGTCATGAGTGTCATAACACAATATTCATCATCAGCACATATAGGGCATTCGGCTGTTCCTGTGCATGTTACACAATCAGAAGTATTGGTGGTTTCTGCTTCTTTCAGTGCTCCAATAACAACATTCATGCTTGCTCACTTCTTTCTGCGATTTTTTATCACTGATAGAAGGGACGCTTTGACCCTTTTATAATGTTTACATGTAAACTTTAGTCTATGTCGGCTCTTCGCTTTCTTGAACAATAAAAGCAATTTTCTCTGCATTCTGAAACACGTTAAAAAATTTAGTTCGCGTTTCGGCAAGCTCTGTTTGAAATCATTCTCGGTTGTATTCTTGGCGGATCGTAAGTGATACACTTGTCTTAATAATTGATTTTATCTTCAGAATTAGTGCAGTTTATCTATTAGGTTACTGAATTAATAATTCATGGATTTATGAGGTGGTGAATGATAGAAGAGAAATTGATTATTAATGCTCCCATATCTGCCAGCCTAGAAATTTACTTCTTGAATTGATTGAAGGTCGTTACTTGGATCAAATACTGTTGGAACCGAATATTCTATAGATGTATAGGATATGACTATCAAAGAGCAAGTTACTATCAAAAAGAATTATTCTAGAAAAAAAATTATGATCAGAATAGGCTTATCCGACTCTGTCTGAATATCTCTAGTTTATATGTGAAGATGAAAATACGGCAAAAGAAAAAGTATACAAAGGACAAGAAATATGAGAATGATAGGTAGCAGTATGTACATATTTTACTTTTAGTATGTAGAAAGAAACCACGAAGAAAAAAACATCATATATTATAAGAATGGTTGAACATTATCAATCTAGTATTGCTCCACAAGATAAGAATTTAAAATCCTATCAAATTCTGTTTTATTCATATAATTCACAATTCGCACAAAATTCTTATTTTTTTACTTTTACAAATTCAATTAGGAATATTTATTTAAATTTTTTTTTATCAGATTAACTAAAAAAACTTTTTCAATTACAAATGATCTTTTGATTATTAAAAAATGTCTGTTAATTTAGTGCCTTATTTTTGAGAATCAATACTCAAATCATTTTTATGTCTGAAAAATATTTCATTCAAATGATGAACTCCTTTATTCATTTTTTCCTTGAAAGATCTGATTTTCTTTCTTTGGAAACTTTCAGATAACCCTACACTACCATGAAAGTGTTTTCTCCCCCTATTTTGCTGTTCTTGGATTACTTTTATAGGTGGAATAGTCAAGCCATCATTATAAGTTTTCATAAAGGGGCTTAACATTTTGTATTTATAGTGCTTTATTGCTTGCACATCAACAATGGGCTCACTGAAAACACTCTCTGGTATATCATCATCACTAATAATTCCATTTGGTGCAATATCGCTAGTGTAATTATAAAAATTAATATTCATCTTGACGGGAGATTCGTTTATTATAAACGGGTATGAATATTGTAGTGCTTCCCCGACATTATAATCTTGTCTCTCTATCTTCCTATTAATTCTAGTTAAATCGATGACTGTGTCATTCGGAAGGAGCATCTTAGTATTTACACCCATTGAATTCCGTAGTATATGTGAAGAAGAACTTGATGCATCACTGGATTCCCTCAAATATTTTCTAGTAGATTGCGAAATGACAATGACTTTTTCCTTTCCATTTCTATTCCATAGTTTAAATCGTCTCTTCAGTCCATGCAATGATGAGGATATTAGAGAGGGACCGTCTGATCTATCACTAGAGCAAGTATACTTCCCATTTTTATCAAGAATTGCTTGCATCGTCGGTGACAATATAACATCGCCTCCCCTGTCTAATCTTTGTAAACCCATTTGAAAATCTAAAGTGACAGAATCCACTCTTTCTTGCAATTCTTCAGTTTCTTTAAAAAGTCTTGTTATGTCGCCATCATATTCATACAGACTTCTAAAATATGGTTTATATTTTTCGTGCCTTACCATGGATTCTCTCAATGCATCTAATTCTTCATCGAATGAAAAGATTTCTTGATCGTCCAATCTCTGTTGAATGGGATCAGGACTCGATTCTGGCGCGTCATTTGGGGAAGCCATTTGGTTAGTCATTTCCAGTTTTGTTATTGAAATATATATTGTAGGTTTTACTTTTTACTGTTTATCCTTACATACTATAAACGACAGTTTCTTTCATTTTTTTAAATTATATGTTCGGCAGATTTGGAAAAAACGACAAACAAAAATACGAAAATATTGTGACACAGAAAACGTTTACTGGCGGAGACATGTCGCAGTTGTATCAATTTTTATCCCTACGTACAAAAAAATAAGCGCATACAGAAAGAACAACATGGGACTCAAAACATTGACCATATACAAAGCGAATACTCATTTACTCTATGCTTACGGTCATGTTTCCAAAGAAGCTAGCCGCAGAAGTCTAAATTATAAACGTTCTAGTTCATTAGCAATGGCAAAAAAAAAATACTACCACTACAATTCTGCAATTGAAAGAGACAATATTTCTTTAAAAATAGAAATGAACTGATCAATGCAAGCAGTTTACTGAATCAGCATTGCTTGCGATTGTCAGATTATAAAGTGGTCTAAACTTAGCCCAAATGTTTGACTGTTCCTAAGTACTTACATCCTTACGCCATCGAGTACGCTCTAATGCCTTACACCACAGCCTAGCGGCTCTCATTCATGAAAAAAGCGACGATAATTTCCACTTTGCAAGGACATTCCCGTAGAAAAAACCCACAAAAATTTGCAGCCCATCTCGTGGCCACGAAGAAACCCCCGTAGCACGCACATTGCTATTCAGAAGCGATGCCCTCCCACCTCCGTCTCGTTCTCCGGGCTTTTCACTGCAAAAAGTCCCACTGCTGTTACCTCCCTTAATATCCGTAATCCATCTGCCACAGAAATTGCCGCACAGCGCTCCACTAAGCTTGCAATGAAAGACACCAAAATCCACAAAAAAGAAATGAGCGAGGGGCAACTTCAACTTTTTTTCTTCTTTTCTTTTTTTTCTTGCAAATTTTTTTAAAAAATTTTTTTTTCCATCATTTTTGCTTCCAACATTTATATTTAAGAACATCTTGTTTCATTTTTACACTCATCCACTTTGTAAACCGTTTTTACTTTTTGTTTGGCCTTTATTGTTCTTCCTTTTTCTTTTGAAAAAACCTTATAGAAATCCAAACTAGTTCAACATATATTAAAAATGGGTAAGGCTAAGTCTCACATTAACGTTGTCGTTATCGGTCACGTCGATTCTGGTAAGTCTACTACTACCGGTCACTTGATTTACAAGTGTGGTGGTATTGACAAGAGAACCATTGAAAAGTTCGAAAAGGAAGCTGCTGAATTAGGTAAGGGTTCTTTCAAATACGCCTGGGTCTTGGATAAGTTAAAGGCTGAAAGAGAAAGAGGTATTACCATCGATATCGCTTTGTGGAAGTTCGAAACTCCAAAGTACGAAGTTACTGTTATCGATGCTCCAGGTCACAGAGATTTCATCAAGAATATGATTACTGGTACTTCTCAAGCTGATTGTGCTATTTTGATTATTGCTGGTGGTGTCGGTGAATTCGAAGCCGGTATTTCCAAGGATGGTCAAACCAGAGAACACGCTTTGTTGGCTTACACTCTAGGTGTTAAGCAAATCATTGTTGCTGTTAACAAGATGGATTCCGTCAAGTGGGATGAATCCAGATTCCAAGAAATTGTCAAGGAAACTTCCAATTTCATCAAGAAGGTCGGTTACAACCCAAAGACTGTTCCATTCGTTCCAATCTCTGGTTGGAATGGTGACAACATGATTGAAGCCACCACCAATGCTCCATGGTACAAGGGTTGGGAAAAGGAAACCAAGGCAGGTGTCGTCAAGGGTAAGACTTTATTGGAAGCCATTGATGCCATTGAACCACCTTCCAGACCAACTGACAAGCCATTGAGATTGCCATTACAAGATGTTTACAAGATTGGTGGTATTGGTACGGTGCCAGTCGGTAGAGTCGAAACCGGTGTTATCAAGCCAGGTATGGTTGTCACTTTTGCCCCAGCCGGTGTTACCACTGAAGTTAAGTCCGTCGAAATGCATCACGAACAATTGGAAGAAGGTGTTCCAGGTGACAATGTTGGTTTCAACGTTAAGAACGTTTCCGTTAAGGAAATCAGAAGAGGTAACGTCTGTGGTGACTCCAAGAACGATCCACCAAAGGCTACTGAATCTTTTAACGCCACTGTTATTGTCTTGAACCATCCAGGTCAAATCTCTGCTGGTTACTCTCCAGTCTTGGATTGTCACACTGCTCACATTGCTTGTAAGTTCGACGAATTGTTGGAAAAGAACGACAGAAGATCCGGTAAGAAGTTGGAAGACTCTCCAAAGTTCTTGAAGTCTGGTGATGCTGCTTTGGTTAAGTTCGTTCCATCTAAGCCAATGTGTGTTGAAGCTTTCACTGACTACCCACCATTAGGTAGATTCGCTGTCAGAGATATGAGGCAAACTGTCGCTGTCGGTGTCATCAAATCTGTTGTCAAGTCTGACAAGGCTGGTAAGGTCACCAAGGCTGCTACTAAGGCTGCTAAGAAATAAGCTTAGTTAATGTATTAGCATATATTTACTATCTTTTTTCTCTGTTCCTTTATTAATTAACATTGTATATTGTCCTCAATAATCGATTATTCTCATAATAAAAGCATCGTATCTTTAAACTATGTTCTTCTAAGTATATATATATATATATATATACCATATACGTTTTTTGTTTAGATGTACCATTTAGATTGGCTTCCAGCATGGTTCGTCATATGTCTACTCTTTTAAAACTGTAATCATATGGAGATACTACTAACCCTTTATTCTTTCTTGCACCTCGATATATACTTTCCAAAATATCAATCAATTCTTGTTCATCATCAATTACAAAGTTCATCTTGTTATTATTTCCCGTACCAAAATCGCATAACATATGTTTATTTCGATAGAAAAACATTAAAGTAACATTATCGGTCAATTCATACATCTCATTAAAGTCAGGTACCTCGTCAATATCGCATAAATATATAGTGGCAAAATTCTTTACTTTCTCAGCAATAGAGTATAACATTTCATCCATTAGCATACAATCCCGATTATAATCATGTCCAAATCGAATAACGACTAATCTTTCCTCCTCGGTAATTATAGCTTGATCGACATGCCATCCCGTATGTAAATGTGGTAAAAAAATGGATCCCATTCTCTGCTGAATATGCTCCTTTTTTTTTTTTTTCCTATTTGTATGCACATCTACATTGCATCAGGTGTAGTTTAACTGTTTATCTTGACATTGTCCATTTTTTTTGAAGCGTAGCGGAATTTTGATCACCTGCAAAAGAGATTTACGCAGAACATCTACAGTCTTTATGTATTCGTAACGAGATATTGTATTATAGACAGTATATAAAGAAATATCTTCAATTCTTGGGTGTTGAGAAACTGGTATTTTTTAATTCATGAACAAAATTTTCTCCCCAAAATCCTGAAGTATATTTACTAATATATTTATTCAGTTTCTCCCAGTTGACTTCCCTCTTTTCTTCAGGTAATGTCAATCCTTCATTAATAGCATCTGATAATTCATCCGTGTTCCATGGATTAAAGATTATAGCACCATTTAATGATTGTGCCGCACCTGTGAATTCACTCAATAGTAAGGTACCCTTCTTTTCCTCTTGACATGCAATATATTCATATGAGACCAAGTTCATACCATCTCTAGTAGACGAGACTAAACAAACATCACTGGCAGCATATAAAGAAATCAATTCTTCAAATGGGATACTCCTATGCATAAAATGAATTGGAACAAATTCGACAGTACCAAACTGTCCATTAATTCTGCCAACTAATTCATTGACCACAGATCTTAAATATTGGTACTCTTCTACATCACCACGACTAGGTATAGCCAATTGCACAAGCACAACTTTACCTACCCATTCTGGATGTTCCTGTAAGAAGACTTCCATGGCGTGTAATTTTTGTGGTACACCCTTAATGTAATCTAATCTATCCACACCTACTATGATTTTACAACCTTTAAATGCCTCTTTCAACTTTTCAATTCTCTTTATAACTTGTGGTCTTTTCAATCCCTCTTTGAAATTATCCACATCGATACCAATCGGGAAGGCACCTACATTAACGAATGTTCCCTGATATTCTACACCATTAGGTAAGGTATTCACATTTAGGACCCTTTGCACAGAAGATAGAAAATGTCTGGCATAATCATAAGTATGGAACCCAATCAAGTTACAAGTCAAAACACCCTTTAGAATCTCCTGTCTCACCGGTAGGATTCTATATATTTCACTCGATGGGAATGGCGTGTGCAAGAACCAACCCAATTTAACATTTTGCAGTTTTTTTTCATTAAACTTTGCTCTTAGCATTTCTGGCAATAACATTAAATGATAATCATGAACCCAAACTAGATCATTATCCTTCACATTTTTCACAATTGCATCAGCAAATGTCTTATTAGCTTCGTTGTATGCCATCCATGCATTTTCATCAAAATTAATTTCACCAGGATGATAATGAAATAGGGGCCACAAGATTGAGTTACTGAATCCGTTATAATGTAAATCTGCAATTTCATCAGTTAGAAATATTGGAATAGCATTAAATTTCTCTAAAAGATCTTTCTTCACTTGCTCCTTTTCATCATCCGGAATCTCTAAACCGGGCCAACCATACCATTGAAAAGTAGAAGTCTTCTTTAAACCTTGTAAAGCAGTGACTAAACCTCCTGATGACATCGAATATTCATAGGCTCCCGTGGCTTCATTCTTTGTGATAGTTACTGGCAATCTATTGGAAACCACAATAATCCTTCCTGAATGCGTGTCTTCAGTTATTTTCAAATCGGAAATGGAAGTATCTGTATTCATATTGTATTCACTCATTCAATTGAGTTTGTTTGAATACTTGTTATCCGTATCTTATATTGTGTAACTATCAGATTATATTTTATACCTCGAGGTATTCAAGCTTGATTTTCCGATTTTCGCTGTGTTCCAATTTGCACCAGGTTTATTTCCGTCGGGTATACCAATATATCCATTGGGCTTATTTGATGCACAGAAAACGTTACAAACACAAAGCTTTTATAGTCAATAAAACATACGACTATGGTGTACTCCAATTTAATAATAACATCCCAATTAAGTCTGTAGTTCTGTTGTCTTTATCACCGTGTCTATGTGGTGCGTGTTGTTTATCGTTTTCCTAGTTGGGTAAAAATTAGTGAAAGTGATAACAACTTGAGGGAGATGCCGCCGAGAAGGAATCAATTGAAAAATTCTAAAAAAATAGGATAATATGGAAACGTGGAGAGGTTCAACAAGTAACGGTTTATAAAATAGATCTTTAAGATTTGATAGCGTTTCATTGGTGTAAGGCCTATCCGGATAAAGAAAATTTGCTACATTCTTCCTCAGAACCGATCGAGTGAATAATTGAGATCCTCCCTATTTTGCATAATCAAAGAGATTAAATTATTTACATGCATATATGATAACAATAAGCAATGATACCACCAACATCAATGACCATGTGTCTCTTCACTTATTAAATAATGACTGCAATAAATCTAATATCCCACTCAATATGGAATTGCAACCGACATATCTAAAGGCTTTAATCGATAATCAACCTATTCGCAATATCGAGGATGGACAAGTTATAGACCAATGCTATCAAATACTTCGGATATTTGAGAATTTATTACATTTGAAAGAGGTATTGGCTAATGACTATAAAAGACAGACTTTCATTTACATCATGATTAAGAACCGGTTTTTAGGTAGAGCAGAACAATACGATGATATATTACATTGCAAACAGTTTTTCCAACTATTACTAGATCAAGTCGAAGAACAATATGATAACTTGAATAGGGTGAGTAAGTCCATTTGTAAATATAATTTTAATTTAAACAATCAGGCCTCATTGTTAATACAGTTATGGATTTACTCAAATAAACATATACGAAAATTTAAGGAGAAGGTCTCTATACTTACAATGATATCAACTCTTTTAATTTACAAACTCGATTTAGAAAGAATGAAATCAAGTATCAAAGAAGATTTGTTCACATCAATGTCTAATTTTGCAAATAATTTGCTTGAGGAGCTGCATCGAATATCTGAGAATACAGAGCAAAACTCATTTGATTCAACTTTATGCTTTCTTCATTTTGAAAGGTGCATTAATAATTTAAAAGCAAAAGTCATTAAGAGGGAAAACAGATTGTTACAGAAATCATTATTGTCATATCAAAATTCAAAGAAAAGTATATTTTTGAATGTTCAACAACCATTTGCAATTACTACCACTAATGTGATACCTTCCAATAAAATAACGGATAAATTGCCTCATTTACTAACTGCATTCCATGATGTGAAAAACATGCAACAAGAAGTGAGTATGGCAAGCAGCTTCATCAAACACTGTGAATCTTCACTTAATTCTAAACAAAAAAAGATAAATCTATATCCAGAATCCAATACACACTTACAATCTCAAAAGAATGAATTTGGAAATAGATACAGCTCTTCAAGATCTACATCAACCTCTTCTACCTTTTCATCTATTTCAATTTCTACCAATGACTCTGAAAACTCAGACGAGAATTTACAATTCAAGGACTTCAGAAATTTTTTATAAAACTAAATACAAAAGATAGGACAAGGTAAAAATAAACATTCGATTAATAATATCAATCCATATGTAATTGTGTAACTCGTACTATTGTATATTATTCATTCAACTTCATCCCGAACTGTTAAACCCCGGGTAGCGACTGAATTAACGTATTTGAAAAAAACAGATTTGTAGTTGCGAACACATTAAAACCTAAAATAGGTTCATTTTAAAAGGAACTATTGATATATAATATAAATAAGAATGACCGACCAGCGGCCAATCAGAATTGCAGTCCTAGGTGGTGGATCCACAGGGAAAACTTCATTGGTTTCAAGATTGACGGTAAATTTTGTTCATGAAGTACACTACCCAACAAGATCTCAAACTAATTGGTTATTTGATTTCATACCACATACAAAACTTGCTAAAACACTATTAGATGGCCAACCACATGAAAGGTTACATAGTAGAACACCCGGTGGTCAAATTCCTAAGCCTTTGTTTCCGTCACCTCAGGTATCACCTGAACTTCTATTGTCACCATTGGTATTTCAAGCATTCACCAAAGATTTCACTAACTTGAGAAATCAATATAAGAATAGATCAAATAATCATATCAAACATTTCGATTCGAAGAAAGCAGATAATGGTTTCTATGACTATACCGAATCTGGCAATAGTAATTATAATCTCAACAATTCAAGCAAGATCCAGCAAAATAATAACATTCCAACTTCCACAGTAAAACTACCAGCAAATTATTTACCACCTTCATATACTCCCATATCAATAGATATAATTGATACACCTGCATTTAATCCAGATATTGTAGTGCCTTTCCTTGAAGTATCACTATTTAGGAATCTGGACAAATCCATTCTGAAGGGGTTAGCTGATGAACCAAGAAAACCCGTCACAACAACAACTTTGTTGGTGGCATCTGGTGCATCCGAATTAAATGGTAAGATTGATGCCTATATGTTTGTTTATAGTGCTGTTCCAGAACTTTTCAATTACAATGTCAACCCCCCAGGTTACAATGAAAATAATAAGGAAAATGGCACAGTTCAAGATAATAATTCATATATGAGGGACCTTGCTGCAGATGGTGGCTATAAGTTATTAACCATAATGAGAAATTGCATCTTGGATGCTTGGACAGAATTTAGAAATTATCAAAAGAAGTGGGAATTAGGCAAAGAAGATGACATATATTCCATTGTTTATAATTTCAAGAATTTTTGGAAGAGTTACAATGAAGACGAAGAGAGAACGAAATTAAATAAATTACGAGCATTCGATACTAAATTAAGATCAATTGATACTGATCCATCATCACCAGCATCTCCTCCTCCAATTATAATTATTTGCACACATCTAGATGATCCAATGGCAAGTCCAGTTTTAGTAGAATGGGGGAGAAATTTGGCTGCCCAGTGGAACTGTGGCTTTGTTGCTGTAGATAATGTGGATGATACAAATGTTGATGTTGCATTAAGTTTAGTCATAAGAGAATTAGTAGAAAAGGAAAAGCTAATTGCCAAGCACCATAACCATTCCCATCACCATGGGAGCAAGAGCAGTAGTAGTCACTCTCAAAATAAAAAGAAAAGTGCCAGCAGTAGTGGGAGTAGTATTTGGAAGATTATCAAATAAGTAAACGAGAAATACATAATAGTAACGATAGATTTATGTATTTTGTAATATTATTTTATTGAATTTTTTTTATATTAATGTTAGTTGCATCATTTTAATTACTATCATGTTTACGATAAATCGTGTAAGGAAATGCATCCATCATCATATCCAATTATACACCAAGACTTGGTTGCAAACTGCATTAGTCGCCTTCTTTCACCGGGAGTAGGATGTTTGGTTATTGTTTCATTATTGATTTTACAATGCCCATTGGCTATGAAATAAGATTCAGATCCAACCATGGTTGCATCCAATGCTGCTATAGAACCAATTTTAGAAAATAATTTTTTCTTAGATGTATTGGAACTATTCGTGTTTTGTAAATTTCCTTTTGAGGATTCATTTACTGATAAACTACTTTTTTCTTTTATGAATCTGAAAATGATATTTGGTAAATTAATGCCATGTTTGGATAACACAAAGGTTTTACCTTGCCAATTGCTCGCTAACAGATATTCGTGTGTCAAACGAACATGGTTTACGTTAGCAAATGATACTTCATAATAATGTGAATCAGACAGAAGTAAGTCATTTCGTCTTAGTATTGTGATGTTATTATTTGTAGAAATTTTATAATCTTCTAATCGGTATTTTTGATTCGAGGTATCGACAACTGTGTGTTCTAACTTATAATTTCCAATTTTCTTCAATGTTGATGAACTCAATAAAGTACCATCATTGATTTCCAAGTCGAGGATTGGATTGGGACAGTGTAGAGCGGTAACATACACAAGCTCTATAACATTACTATAATGTTTCAAGTTACATGTTGGAATAGCACCATGTGATAATAACTTTCCCAACTCACTTTTAGTTTTAGAATTTTTATCTCTTGAAGTCTTACAAGGATATGGATTGCCTTCAATAGAAAATGATATATTATCATGTATTTTGAATCCAATAACAAACCCACTTTCCATTCCAATGTAATTAATATCATTTTCCTCATCTCTTGCAAATTTCATGACAATCCCCAACTTTTCAATATTTGAAGTTCTATTTATCGCATTTGTTTCCTCGAGCAATTCTTTAATAACATCAAAAAAGTTTAAGGCATTAAATTGTCTTTTTAATGAATGCTGTTCATTTAACATGAAATTATATATATCAATACATTCGGAATTCTGTGTGTTACAACAAACTAACCTTAATGTTTCAGCATCCAAATGGTAAACTACACAGTTCGCAAAATTTAGGGTATTAACAGGAACATGGAAGACTAGATCCCAGGTTTTTAGATCTTCCTTATTCTGAAATATTCTCAGTTTATGATCTTTTGTGAGCACTGAAAGTAGCTTACCTGAGAGACACTCCAAGGAAATAATCTGGGCTGTAACAAACTCCTTGGGGAACTTATAGATTGGTCTTCTTGTAATCAAATCCCATATGGTTATATTTCCGGATGCATCACCAGATATCAAGTTAGGAACGAATGCATCTTCTGTTGGATAATAAAGGACCAAAGAGGATATCGGACTTGTGTGATACCGCAAGGTATATGTAGGTAGTCTGTGCTTCAATTCCATCCATTCATGTGTCACTTTATCTACATAATTGATAGTTGAATCCTGAATATCATCTTTACATCTCACTGAAGTTTAAAGATCTTCGCCCTCATCGAAAAAATAGCGTACACATATGCTTGTTGACCTCAAAGCATTGAATTATAAATATTAATTGCTATTGAACTGAATTAAATATCTATCATAATTTTGAATTAACTTTGTTTTGTATGTATACTATTTCTGATTATTCGTTTACCATCAGCATACGAGTTAGCATTGGGACTGAAATATGGACTGGGGATCGATCGCGTACCAGGTAAGATAACATTGGCAGAGGAAGTGGTACCCACACCGTAAAATGACCTTCTCTTACTGTTTTGCGATATGCTTGGTAAAGGGTTCCTCAATCTTGAATTTGGAATCTTCACTTTCTTCAATTTCTCTATTTCAGCTTCTTGCTCCGCCTTCCATTTGTTTTCTAAACCAAGTAATACGTTATCATTTATTAAATCATCAATGCTCATCGGAACTTCCAAATTGTTCGCCTTGGAAAAGGAGGACAATACATTTCTGCTTTGCTGAAAAAGAGAGATCCACGATGATATGTCTAGCTTTTGAATAGCCGCTCTATACTGCCTATTAACATCATCTTGCTTATCAGTATGTATATTTTCCAGATTCTCCAATAATGACTTTAATCTTCCAATATTATGTTCTTCTTCAGAAAGCAATTCGCATAGTCTTATTTTCCTCTTTTCTCTCAATTCGTTAACCTCTTGTAATAATGATTCCAATTCCGTAGCATAATGATTTTTATAATGCAGATGTGATTCAAGTGCCGAATCATATTGTAACTTTAACTTTTCCATTTCTTCCATTCGTGATTTCCGAAGTTGTCCTAGGGAATCAGCTTTATCTTCGTTGTCATCGTTCTCCATCTTGATCTTTTTATATTTTGTCTGTAATTCCTCAAATTCAGTTTTTACATCATTTATTTTCCTGGACTTCCTATTTATCATTCCCGATAAATTTTCCTGTTCATGTCTTAAAAGTGATTGTGATTCTACTAATTTTGCTTCCTTTTGTTGATAACTTTCTAGTTTACTTAAAAGATTTTGAGATTGTAAAGTTAATTGCAGATTGGTGTTCGTCAAATAATCAATCTGCTTATGTAAATTGTCAATGGCTTGTGTAGATGTTGATGAAGAAGTTAATGAATTAGATGCTTCCATGTATGACGGAGATGTACTTATTTCGAATGGTTGTTGCAGGTGGGAACGCTGCTTTTCCTGAAAAAGCGTCTGTTGTTTAATGGGAGAAGACAGCCCAGCTGCTTCAAATGTGAACTGATCGGTATTCATTTTGAGGTAGTCAGTACACTTTTTTTGTAATAAATCTATCAAATTACAAGAAGCAATATACGATAATTGTGACATTAATATAGATAGAATTTTATTGTAAATAGAAAACGCGTCGCTGTTAACGATGAAATATTCAATTCCATAATGAACAGTTGATCAACACACAATGAGAGAAAGAACTGAGAATATCTTTTAAATATCAGAAGTTTGATTAAGAAACTGGACTAAATAATGGATGGCGTAATTGATTCTGTGTGGGGTACAGTGGATTCCAATGCAACTTTTTCTTTGGGCAAAAAGGTGGTGAGCAGAGCCGTTGAGTCTACTGATAAACTGAACTTGGTCAAAGCCACTTTGAGTAAACTTCCAAAGGACGCTACGGGATCAGATTCAAACTGGATCGAACTAATTAATTTAGTGTGTGATAATGATAGGTTTGAAGAATTTACCACTTTTAAAGAACTGCTAACCAAAGTTACAAATGTCAATGATAAGTCGCTTAGCGGTATGGCACTTATACACTATATAATAGCCTTCAACAGACCCTCTTATATTGAACTTTTACATGATTACAATTCCAAACAGGCTTTGGATTTAAATTTAGCAGATGATATTATGGGATATACACCTTTAATGTGGGCATTTTCGTTGCAAAGAACTGAATGTTGCACAGAACTGTTTAATTATGCTAGCGAAATCAAATTTGATCAAATAAATAGGGAATCAAATACTGCTTGGGATTTGATTTTACCAGATTCTACCATACACTCATTTTTGGAGCACAACTGCATGTATCAGTACCGCCCAGACAAGTCAAAATCAAATACAGCTATCGGTGGAGAAATCAATGAATCTAATAAGATGAATTTTAACATGAATACTGATTCTACCCTTGAGGCTATCGATTTACAGATTGCAGGTTTATCACTTTCAACTAATGAAGATTATGACGATAAGGTTCTTTTCTCACCTTCAGCTAATTCTACATCAGGAAATACTGAAGATGAAGGCGGTATCTCTGAAAAGGATAAACATGAATTTTTGTTGGAAAGTTTTGATTTTTCCAAGTTGGTCAAATATCAGTATTTAGAGTTTGCTGATTACGATATTCCTCAATTATTAGATCTTTTGATCTCATTACCTGATAAATTCCAACATTTAACCACATACCCAGCAGCATTACTTTTCCAATGCATTAGATATGCCGATCATAAATTGAAGGCCAAACACACAGTCGAAACCCTTATTCATTTAGCATTAACTAAGATATTGGCATCAATATCCATGGAAACTGATACAATTGTGATATCTGTAGAATCATCATTTTCCAATGGTGACATCATCAAACAATCCTATTGGTTTGGAGCGCTGACATTCCTTTATTACTATTTATGTAGAGATGAATCATTTTTTAAAAGATACCCTTCAACATTGCAAGAACTGGTAAGTTCCTTGCATTCTATTATGATCGAACTAACATCATCGATCCATTCAAGATTGAACAATCTAATTGAACCAACGTTATTGGCATATACTACCATGGAAGATGTAAAACAAACACTATATAAAAAGGATTGGAATTTTTTTAAAAAGAGAAAGCAAGCAAAATTACATCGTCAGCATGAGAAACTTCTTCAAATAAAGAAAGAAAATCAAAATCACCATAAGTCTAGTTTAGAGCCAACGAACTCTAGCATGTCTACCAATGTTGATGAAAAAGTTGTAAAGAGTGAAACTACTAAAGATGATGGAAAGAGTATAAATAGTAGTAATGATCAAATTTTATTTTATGACACAGAAATTTTAAAACACTTGTACCCACCCTCGTTAGAAGAACAAATGAAACCATCCCCATTGAAGACGGTCCAAATATTTGGTGCATTGACCTACGTTTTATCACTGCATCAAATACATCCTGTCTTCCAGCAGCAATGTCTTTCCTTGGCGATGAATTGGTTTTCTACCAGTTTATTTAATAAAATTTTGAAAGATAAAAAACGGAAATGTTTATCAAGAGCACATGCTATTCAAATAAGATTGAATTTATCAACTTTGGAGGCGTGGATTAAAAACAATGATGTCATTGTTCCAAAACCGTTGTTGATTGATGAATTCATGTGGGAACGTTTTCCCTATACACTGATGCAAGATGTAGGTGATATAGATTTGAATAACACAACATTGAAAAATATAGCAACTTTCAAACCTTTGGAAGGCATTCTGAAGAGTCCTAAAGAAAAGGAGCCTTCAAAATCACCAATTTACGATATGACAAACTCTTTATTCTACTACCAATCTTCTTATCGAATAGCACAAATCCATCTGGAACCAGTATATCAACTTCTCCAATGGTTACAAATTGCCACAGCCTTAAATTCAGAAGAATCGTTGGAATCTACATTAAAACTGTTATCAAGGTTATCCCCATCTCAACTATTGAAAGTCCTTGAAAAATATAGTTATGAAGTCAATGAAAAGAAGTTTAATTCCAAATTGAAGAAAACATTATCACAATTAAATAAGAAACTTGGAAAGCAAAAAATATACTTGGAAGAAAGACCAATTTCCTTGATGGTGTTACCAACAATTGCTGAACTGACTGATGTGTATTCTAAAGGGGAGGAAGCATATTCCTTTTTGCCTTTGCTACCGGTGGAAACTCAAGACGATGCGTGGGAAATTCATGATGAAAATATGAAAATGCGTAGAAATCAACCTGAAGGACTGTCGGAATCAGAAGAAGAAGAAGAAGGAGAAAATGTATCTTCTGTGAGAGATAAGGATGAAGAGGAGGTACCCAGTCATTTATCAGTACATGATGAGAATACCTTCGATAATGTGAGAACCAACGATGATTATTTTGGTGAAGTGCACGCTCCATCAGCAACGGCTCAGCGTCCAATTTGGGCCGTGAATAATCAAATTGAGGAAGAAAATCCGTGGTAAGATGCGTACCCAATTTTTAGCATTAGACACTACATGATAGAAATGACTTACAAATACTAAAATATATAAAGAAAATATTGTTTTTTTTAATCTACATTTATCACTTTGTTTATAATTTCGTTCTGTCAGTATCTATACATTTTACATTGCTAATTTTCTGTCCATCTCCAGTATACCATTACTATCAACTGTGGTATTTTTTATGTGTAAGCATAATGTTTACTTTTCAGTCACTGAGTTTTCCAATTTTTCATCAAAGATATCCCCAGAGAAATCTCTGGCAGTAGGTTTTTTCACAAAGGCCTGTGTATGTGCATTAGGCGGTAAACCTTCCCTCTTAGAATTATAGCCACCCGTTGATTTTGAAGATATCGATAATGTTCTGTCCTTTTCTTTGCTTGCAAACATCTCTGTTGCCTTGATGATAGGTGATGTGGCAGGCGAGTGTGCTTCCCTGTGAGGTGATTGAGTGTGATTTAGTCTTGGTGTCTCTTCATTTCTTCTGATCGGATCAGTCTCAAGTTGTTTAAAAGGTGGTATATTGGGTCGTGGAGGAACATGTCTTCTATTAATTATCATTTGTGGGGGGTCCAGAGTCTTCTCTTCTTTGCTATCTTGTTTTAAACTAGTCTGATCATCAAAATCTGCCGCTGTATTTACCTTCTCATTGTACCATTTCCCAAATTTCTTAATGGAACTCTTCAAATATTGTTTTGGCTTTACAGATGTGCTGTTCTCATCAAATTTGTCATCTTCTCCAGAATTCTCTGAGAAAGTTTCACTGTTTTCGGTATCAGATTGTGTTTTTGATTTTAAAACGTTTTTAATGCTTTGAACTGTACGATTTTTCAATTGTGTATCATTTGATGGAATTGATTCCATTGCATTTTTTGTATTTAACTCTTTACTTCTAAGACTTGACATTCGTTCAATATTTGAAATAGTTTCAGCGTTTATATTATCTTCGTCCTCGTTTTCTTTATAGTCTTTGGAAATACTAGTAGGTTGTGCTGAAGAGACCCCAGCAGAATCCCACGTTGAGACTAAGTGCTGTTCCCAAATACCACCTCTATATACTTCTTCCTCAGTTGAAAAAAACACTATGTCATCCATGAATGGCATGACTAATGATTCCTTAATACCTTCGACGAACTTTGCCTTAATAACATTTGTAATCATAGTATAAGATAATCTACTTGAACTGACCACAGGTTCAATCTCTAAATCGATTATTGGTTCTGTTTCAAATGCATACCAAATTCTATTGGAAGGTGGGGGCTTAATTAAAATGATCATTGGGCCAGATAATTCCTTAATTTTGATGGCTAATTGAATAGATACTTCTCTTGGTTTAAAGCGTGATCCCAGATTGATATTGACTTTTGTTGATACGATGACCGATAAGTTTCCCTTGTACTGTAAGTTCAAAGCTATTTTAGTCAACCCTTCAGGTGAGATTTCTCTCAGAGCTGGATTTGTGATAAATGGTGCACTCGTACCAACATCAATTTCTTCCACTACTAAGTCGTCTAAAAATCCTGGCTTGTTAATCTTAGTGATTTTCTTATGTACTTTCTCCAAAAGCACTTTATTCAACGTATCAGTTCGCTGCAATGATAGGAATAATCTGCCAATCAACGCATTAAACCATTTTGTTCTCAATTGACCTTCAGTAGAATGAAGGTTTTGGATTAGGTATAGCATATCACGTGTCTTTAAATGAGCCGTATCTGCAGTCAAATTTGGATTTAGTGCAGAATGTTGAATACCAGGTAAATCGGATAAATCTGCACTTTGAGTATTAATATTATTATTTTTGGATGCGTTAATTAACTGGAAGTACCAATCTTCCTTATCGCTATTGTTTTCGAAGTATATGAAGAATTGACTTGAAGTTGCAGTAGAAGGTTCAGTTTCCTCTTGATTTACGGTGGTAATAAATGATAGTGAGTTGGTTTCCCTCGATAATGAGGCGGTATTATTTCTAAACAGAGCCACACATGTTTTTGTAGTAAACAAAGAAGAATCAGGCATTTCACTGCTCGTATCACGGGGCCAAATTGTGACAAAGCTATCAATTAGTGAAATGGCGTGCACGAGATTACTTTTGGGCGTATCGTCTCTATAAAGGAATAAATTTCCATGCCGCAAAACACCATAAAACCTTTGCTTTTTTTTTAATTGAGATCTTTGAAGAATATTTTCATTTGCTTTATTATCGTCGTCATTGTGTAGATTAAGCAATTCAGTAAAATGGTGGTAATATTGGTTGGTTACGGTTATCCATCCCTTCTTAAATACTTTGACACCTTTAGTCTCTTCTAAGGCCCCTGCTTTAAAATCTGATTTAATGTCAGATACTAGAAGGGGTGCATCATCTTGACCATTCTCACCTGGATCACTTTGAACTTTCTTTCGCAGAAGAATGTAGGTTATAACTAATAAAGGGAGAAATGTGACACCACCAAATAGATAAACATAAAGAAATGTTTTCAAACTTGTCATATCAGAAAAGCATATGCAAAGCAAAGTATACCTTGAAACTTCTTCTTTTCTTAAGACGGCAACAACGTAACTTTGCCATCATGAAATCATGATTTACTTAAACGAAAAGATATGAGACTTCACTTTAATACGTAATTCTGCTAGTTAGCACTACAAGTTTGAAACAGGGTAACTTTCCATTTTGCCTCGGAAAGTTTGCTGTTCACGTAGTTATCATGCAATTAATACGTGTAGTGTTACAATTTACTCGAATTAAACTAACAAGTCCTTACAATAATTATCAGAGTCATTAAATCAGTTTTTTGGTTGATGTATTCATCGAAATACTTAAATTTCTAGTACAGTGTGAATATAGTCAAAAAATCATCACAAAATTATTGTAAAGCTTTTAAAGATTTCATTAAGATTAATTCCATCAACTAATGGAATACATTGAATGAAGGTTTAATTTCTTTTTTATTCTAATAAAAAGTCAGCTATCTTAAGACCAATCATCAATTCTCAATAAAGAAACAATTCGCTGCACTATCTTTCCTTTAAAAATTTGTACACAAAAGAAAGATAATATTGCACAGCTATCTCTTCACTGATACTAATATGTCCGCCCGGTCGATAAATAATCATCATTTTAAATTAAAAAAAAAGACATCAAACCTTTTTTTATCCATGTGTTCAATAATGATTCGAAAGAAAGAGAAGAAATGTTAACTTTCCATTGATTAATTCAAGAGATTCTTTTTGTACCTCATACAAGGCTGAAACTTAACGAAAAAGAGTTTATCGACATGCAGTTATAACCACTATTCAGTCGGAACAATTGGTATATTGGAAAATGTTTAATCATCGGTAAAAGAATTCTTCCTCTAGAAAAAAATAAAAAATAACATTTCTTCTCTTTTGTGAATACCTATTCACATCTTTTATCGTATACTATTCTTCGATTATCGATATGGTATATTATTGGGAAATCTGATATTTATATATTGGAAAATTATAAAATGGGAAGCTGTCGTTGCGCTTTTATATATTTTCGTTCAAAAAAAAAGTCGCGATAAGCAAGCGCCCGTCTGATGATCAATTTTATTAGGGTTGGCAGGTATATATACATATATGTTGAAATAATGTATCACAAAGAAATGTGAACACTTAATAGTGTAAAAGCAGAGGAAAATTCCCGAAACACCACCTTTATTCATTTAGAACATCTGTAGAATCGTCTTTATGCAATTTTTTCAGCTCTTTCTGTATACCTTGTTTCGCGAGGGAATCGTAGTCTAAATCTGTGTTATATTGAAATTCGGAAAGTGCGTATAAACTTCTTGAGACTTTCTTATTAATTCTTGTAAATTCCGTACTTGAAAGTCTTATACCATTTTCACTCTCATGACGGTAATATTTGCGTAGTTGTTTTCTTACATGATTCTGAATTTTTATTTTTATTTCAGTCAAATTTAGAATCTCAGGATCCGGTGTATCATCTATCAAGTTGAAGTTTCCAAACACAATTCCCAAATTTATCAAATCATTATTGGTATCATTAGTTTTTCCCGTGTTGTGAGACATTCTTGGTAAGGGAGTGGGACTAAGTCTATTGAATTGTGAAACAGAAATGTTTCCAGGCGAGCTAGGTTGCTCAGAAGTACCTGGATGATCTTCTTCCAATGAGACTCTAGATCCATATGTAGATCCGTGTAAAGATAGGTTTGGTATTTCCAATTGCTCTGAAAAACTGTCTTGCAACCCTATAGGTGGATGAGCTTCAGTAGGTCTTGTGAATTCCGTATCATCTTCTATAAGTCCTGTTGAATCCTGTGATACGATCGTTTTTCTCGATCCTTTAGATGTGGCTACTGAATCGCTCATTTCCTGTGCCTGTGAACCAATTAATGATCGGCTCTCTTCTTCAGAAGATTCATTCTCGCTAATAAAACGTAGCCCCATTTCGAAGTGGCAATCTTTACATTTTATATACGGTGATGAATCTCTAATCTGCCCCGCCATGATTTTTAAACATGGATAGTGATATACTGCACGGCATTGTAAACAACGTAATGTTTCCGCCGTAACTCGCATTAAGATTGTGCAGAAACTACAAATATCTTCTTCAATAACCTCACTTTCAAAACCAACAGTGTCTGCTTCTGTTATGTCATAGCCAAATATATGTATATCAAACGGTACTCCATAATAACCTATGACTTCCTCTCGGCCCGTTTCTTCATCATTGGATTCGGAATCATCTACATTATCTATTTCATCGATATTTATAATAGCACTAATATTAACCGGTTCGTTTATGCTCAGACTGGTATGTATTGACATCTCTCTATTGGATTGAATACTCTCTGATCGCTGTCTGTTGGTACGGGCAACTTCCGCTTGTGATTCCACTTGATCCATTAATAGGGACATTCTAATGCTCAGAGCAGATAATGTGCGTCTCTCAAAATCAATTGTATGATCTACCACATCTTCACCAGATGAACTTTTACGTAATGCATTCATTTTTATTGGTTCTGACCTACATAATGGACAATCAACTTTTCCTGAGATTCCATGCCACTGTCTAATACACTCGTAGTGGTAAATGTGATCACATGGATGTAGCTTACCTCGTAAAGTATCGTCGTCGACAAAATCTTCCCAACAAATTGAGCAGACACCATCATTTTTTGACCCTCTTTTAACATTAGTTTTCTGCTTCTCAGATCCCAACATTTTTGAAAGTTGTGTTTCTACTGATATTCAATACACTATAAGAATCCCCTGGTTTGATCGAGCAGTTAAAGTTTAGCAGCTTTGGAAGATGACTTCTCTAGTTATCCTCATTTTTCCCACAAAATACGTCCATGGCCATGGGGAAGCTTACGTAACATTAGATTTCTGAAACATAGTAAGATGAAAAGAAATTCAACTCAGGAAACACACTATGCAATAAAAAAGGAGAATTAAGTAAAAAAACAGATGGGTGTATAGTAAGGATGTCACGCCATCAGTTTGATCTTACGATGTGTATGAAACAACCTGGGACCCATATTGGATTACTCTGCGAGAAATGTGATGGTAAATGCGCAATCTGTGATTCATTTGTAAGGCCTAAGAGTAAAGTTAGAATTTGCGAACAATGTGCTTTTGGTAAAAGTGGGACAGGTTGTATAATATGTGGCAACATTGGTGTTAATGAAGCGTTCTATTGTTGGGAGTGTTGTAAGTTAGAAAAGAATAAAGATGGGTGTCCGAAAATCATTAACATTGGAAGTAATAGGGCAAATCGACATTTCGAGAAGAAAACTTTTGGAAACTAACGAAGTAACCGCATGTATATTCCTCATATAATACGGAATATATAATTATAATAGATTCATAGAATTAATTTAGTCTTATAAGTATAGTAACTAGACGATTAGAAAGTTAAGTACTCATCGATATTCGCGGCAGATCTTTGGCTTTGGGTAACGGATTCAATTTCTGAAATGCAGGTATCCAAACTATGTTCATTAAAAAAGAAACTTTCTTCTGTTGAATCCATTGTATTCCTTACTTCTTCCATCTCATTGTTCTGAGGATCTCCTACGATAGGTTCGTAATGTTGGTCAACTTCTTCCATAATCGATATATATATATTATTTCTTTTAATTTCATAAATTAGCCAATCCATCTTAATTCCAAGCTGATCAATCGATTTTATCATATCGCTTCTTGTTCTAAAAGATATTGGAATCGTTTGTCCATATAAGGTTGCTATTTTTTTCAATTCCACCAACTTTTTTAATTTTAACTTCCTTCCTTCCTTGAGCTTACGATATTTCTCCTTTATCTGTAACTTCCTCAGACCAATTAGAGTATTGCTTAGCGAGCCAATGGCAAAATAGCAATTATCAAAGGTTGCCATAAAATTAATTGAGTTAATCCATGTATTACATTCAGTTTTTGTGCGACACTTCCAGATATACTTGCCCTGTGATCCAACTAAGTATAACATAATGTTTCCGTCAGTGTTTGATAACGATCTGAGTTCCATATCTTCTTTCTCATCTTCGGTTACACCTATAAAGCCACGTTTGCGTAATCCGTCGATATTATCAATGGCAAAAATCCCATTGTAAGGTATTATAGTTGCATTGTTGATACCTTTAAAATCAATGATGTAGTTACTCGAACCACTCATTTTGTCGGTAATAACTTCCGGTTCGCCTAAATCACCTATCTTCTTATCAAGTAGCAAAATACCGGCACTGGTTAGTATTCCAAATTTAAATTTCCACTCATTCTTATTGGAAAATATCAATTTTTTATTAGTATAAAATTCATAAATTTCCCCCATTTGTATAATTTTCAAAAAATAATGATCACTCTGAGGAGTTTCATTTAAAATATGTATCGGTTGTGTCATGAATTTATTTATGTGTGATTTGGATACACGAATGTATCCTCCTTTAATATCTTTGAAAATTGAAAACCATTTCTCATGTTTAGCAGTTAAATCATTCTTGAAATTTCTGTTATGGAAAGAGTCACCTGGACATAATTTTGTTACATCAGCACGCATATCAACATCTGGGAGTGTGTTTGATATTAAATGACCGTAAATGTCAATATCGTCCTGACTTAAAGAGGGGTTGCTACTAACTATTGACGATGGAGTAGAAAAGTACGATGAAATTGAGTTTGATGCCGGCCTTGTGCGCACATATGGTTGGACAGGTTGTATCAATGATTGCTGAAGTTCTAATGAGGTTATTTTTACACTCTCTATTATGTTTTTTGGCGAATATAACTTTTTAGTAGTTATTGGTACTATAGAGCTTGAGACGGATGACCCTATAAGATCGGATCCTTCATCCATAAAAGGGTTGTTTACCATTGAGGAGAAATCAAATGTAGGTGACTCCTTTGCGGTAATATTGTCATAATAATATGCTAACATTTCTACCGGTATTTTGTTTCCCTCTGAATTGGTATCTTCATGAATCAGACGAATAAAATCCGGCTTTTCCATTTTATTTCTATTGTTTGGATTGAAATAATCTGTGTGTAAGATTAATAATGAGAAAGTAACGAAATATACTTGGTTTTCGTTTATCCAGTTACATCGAAGTCCATAAGTATTATGCTGCTCTTTGTAATACGCGTTACTAAACCCAGTTAATAATCTATCTATCTGTTGTGATTCTTTTGGGAGTTCCAAAAACATTAACAGCATTCTTAACGCTATATCTAATGGTTCTCTCTTGAAGTCAAAATAATGGGAAAGAAAAAAATTTAAAGTAGTTCTCTTATAGATATCATCATTCTCAGTCAGAATAATGCCGATGAATTTACCATATGGCGCTAATCTTTTGAGATATTCTAAAGGCGTGGAGTTTTCATTATATATTGGTGGGGAAGGAAGATCATTTAATGATTTTAAATTAGTGTTTGATAATTGTGGTTGTCTCAATTGCGAGCCCATACTCGATGATCTTAGATTCACAATGCTGGATAACGCGTTAACAACTGAACTACTTCTTCTTGCTGTTACTGCTGGAATTTGAGATGAAGTGCCAATAGGTCTAGTCAAAGATCCAGAAGATGATCGTGGAGATTTCTCGAATTGATTAGAAATATGGGATTGTGACACTGGGAACTGAACTTTTCCTGAAAAAGAATTGCTATGTGATCGGGATTGCTTTGATATCGATGTGTTTGGACAAAATAGCCTTGTCTCTTCTATTGAGGGAATTAATGTTATATTTTCGTGTCGTCTTGCATAATCAGATGCATCTACAGTTTTACTACGTCTTCTTCCAATGTCTTGTATATGCTGTCGGTTGATCTTAGAATCAATTATATCGGGTATATTGTCGATTTCGTTAATTTTATTTATTCCAACGGTCTTTGTTGCAGATGAGTTAAGTGCATTGCTTGACAGTTCATTTGGGAATTTCTGTTCAGAAATCATGGACGTCATAGAGTCAGATATATGCATTGGAAAAACAGGAGATACTGCAGTAGCATGTGTCTTCGGAGAGATAGTATCATTTGTAAATCTATTTTCTTTTGAACTACCAGAAATTTTCTGAGAAGACTTAGAATTCTTCACAGAATATTCTACAGACGACAGGGATCTTACTTTTGCATATGTTTGTAAAGGTTTTTTATTGTGAGTAAACCTTTTTAAGCTTTGGAGAAAGTTTTCAGGTTCAATCTCATTGTCCTCATTTTCATCTCCAGAAATGGACTCATTAGGTACCCTACCTTGATCCTCAGCAACTTTATTGTGGTGACTTCCAGAACGAAAATTTCTGTCAAGCATATTCATCTTATTTCGTAGTCTTCTGAATTTTCCTTGCTCTCTTACCTGGGCAATATTATCTTCCCTTTCCTTATCTGGTGTTGCCTGAAGCATTTCTTCCTTAGTAAATTGTGGAAGGCCAATTGACTTATTTTTAATACCTCCCATTTTATTCTTGAAAATCTTTGGTTGTTGTGATGGTATGGATAAGTCGTTTGAAGTATCTGTGTCTGATTTAGAATACTCTGTTTCTCCATCATCAAGATCCTCATCAGCGGAAGGTTCAGTGACAAGTTTCTCATGTTTGTCACATGTCGATTGAGTTGATCCATTTGTTTGTAATATTTTTAATTTAATCAGTGATGCAATTGACTGATTCATCTAGAATTGCAATTTTGATCTCCTAGGCTTGTTGACAGATTCCTTTAAAGGCCGACTTGAATCTCGATTTAAAAAGCACACGTATTGAACTAAATGAAGCAATTCATGCAACACAGTTTTACCTTAATTGTTTCTGAGATAGTGATATAAGATACTATTCAACTTAGATAATTACCGCAGCATACGTTGACAGTTCATTAACGGAAGTACTTAAAGATTTCCTATGTTATGTTACGTCAGCGAGCGAAAGTACTGCCATGCCATCTCCAGCCTTTAAAACTTCGAATCAACATATCACTCGTTGACTGGTAGTTGAAAATGTCTAATGCTTTGTGGATAACTCGTCAACTAGCTATATATTGCAATCACAATATTGACTAATGACTGAAGATATTTATGTTCCTCTTTCAGCTATTGAGGAGCATTATTTGAAAAGAGAATTATTGAAATTTCAATTCTACACAGAACTGGAAAATTTTAATGACCCTAATGCCCTTCGTAGATTCGGTTTTCCATTTACTGATAAAGATCCAAAGTTGGTAAAGTCTACCAGTCTCAATGCTAAGAATAATGCAAATGGAATCAACGAGGCAGGCTCGGTAATTCATAATGGGACTGATTTTCCAATGTCAAGTTTCATTCTAAGAAATTTTGTAATGACTTTTCCCTTACTTGAAAAAAACATTGCAATTGATGAATCATTCTGGCAGACAAACGTTCAAGTCTTCTTTGAACATTTTATGAGTTTAGGTTTTAGCGACAGCTATGACAGAGAAGAACTAACCAAACGGAAAAAGATATCGACTAAATTCACAAAGATTATTTTACTCTTATTTAATTCTGGTATTGGATCCTCTACTGAGGATGTATACTATAGTAATGATAAATTCATATTACAGAACTCAAATGGGCGTCAGCGATCGAACATTGAAACACTTGCCTTACCAACAAAAGAAACAATTCGTTTCTTAGTAACAAATGAGACCGTCTTTATTAATGACTGGGATATCAATATTATTGCTGTTGTTCAAGAAGAGGCTCTATTTGGTATGAAGAAAAAGAAACAAGACGCACAATCATCGCCCAAGAAATCTAGTTCAAGTTACTCCTATTACACGAACAAATCCATCAAAGGAATCACATCTACTTCTAAATGGGTGAAGAACAATTTTGTCATGTCAAGTTCCCCAACTGTATTGTTTTCTAAGTTATCTATGGGAGCAATCTCCTCAAACGGTGCAAGTAATGTTTCAGAAGCTAGAGTACCAAAAAATAGCCGATACTTCATATTGAAAATAAAGAATCAATCGAATCCTGAAGAGATTATTTACACTGCCAAATCATATCACCATTTTAAACATCTTTCTTACACCCTAAAGAAAGAGTACCCAACAAAGAAGTTACCCAAACTCCCACATAAGACAAAAAAGTCGATATCAGTGGTTACGCAGCCTGAATTAGTCGGACCATCACATAAACCAGCCCAGGCTATAGATAGTATAATTGGTAGTTTTGATCATGATGATACACCGTCACAAACAAGCTCAGAGAATTCTTCTTCGATTTCTTTGCCTGATAGAGTTCAGTCGAATAACAACACACCGATTCATAAGTTGGATTTTAATGACGAACGTGAGGGTATATCAGATGAAATTTTTGATACTAGTGATGATGAAGAAGATGATAAATTGAATTTTGAAGAGTTTAAGGATGCGATGGATTTTAAAACTGACAAATTGGCAAGTGAGAGAATGCGAACATCATTAAGACAGTACTTGAGAAGCTTGTGTGATGATAAGGAAATATCTTCCAGCTTTGCATTAAGCAATTTTTTCACAAAGTCAAAATTAGACCCAACTATATTCAGCAATGATATAAGGAGAGACATTAAGAATCGACAATTAGTGGATATCAACAATTTGGAAAATCAACTAACATTTCAGAAAATGGCGTTAGAAAAGGCGCTTATCCTTCAAGAATCTGTAAATAAAATAAAAGAATCACTATTGAAAGATGAAAATTATCTAAAAGAACTAATTAACGAAATTAAGGTGAAGAACAAGATTTCTGAACTATCTCCAATATTGCAAAACTTTGTAGATTGGTGTAAGATTTATCTGTCATCGATTATTTATCAAATATTCCTCGGGAAGGATAATAGTTATGGGTTTTATAGGCAAATCAGGAGATTGCATAAATTAATGCCCTATACCATCATGGGTCAAATCATGAGAATTACGAATCCTATGGCCATAATGAAAGGTATCATTGATTTATTTATGGCTCAACCCTTTGGGGCCCAATCATTATTGCAAAAAATGTTTTCGACAATCCTGACAGATGATTTGAAACACCAAAAGTCTACCATTAAAATCTTAGAGATTAAAATATTGAACAGTAATGAAGCCAAATATTCCACAGAAATTATCAAGTGTTTAAGGAGTATTATATATGATGAAAAACAGGATGATATTGAGATGAAAAGGATTCATTTAGAGGCGGATTCCATGAATTTACCAGTTGTTATTACGATTCTCATGAACTGTTCAAATTCAAACCTTATTCACAAGAATGCCCTGTCAGAAGTTTTGGAATCGTATGCAGAATGGAAATTGAATAACTTAAGTGACAATAAGACTGTTGATAAAGACGATAAAGACGAAGAAACACGGTTAGGAACTTATTTCGCGCATGTGAAAGAACTTTTGCGATTATATATAAAGGAAAGGGATAAGAGGCTTATGAGGCAATTATGGCTAGATCCGGAATTATCACGACTGTTGAAGGCTTCAGTTACATTAATTTATGAGCCAATGGTCAGACTTTTTAAAGTGGCCAGAGTTGATCTTGCATTGAAAAACTTTGAAAGCTTCATGACGGATTTGATTAAACTGATTGATGATGTTATAAATGGACAGTTAGGCACCACTACAGGATTCAAAGTTGTAGATCTTATCAATAATTTAGTAACGAAACATCAAGATTCATTTTTTGAATTTGTTCATGATGTATATGTGCATGATACGGAGGGCATTTTTGAAGGGTTCATAGCATGGATATCCAATATTATCAAATTTTTACAAAGAAGTAAGTATGGTTCAGATGAAATGAGAATCGATTTTAATGAACTGATAAGAACTGCCAACGGAATTGATAATGATTTGTTGAGAAAGCAGATAGGAATGTTCATAAAAAGGAAGTCGGAAGCCCGTAAACTTTACAAGAAGCTAGTTGATACTAAATTAAAACATGAAACTGAGACATCTAAACGGAGTGCTTCCAAAACTATGGAGAAGAATTGGAAAAATGTTGTGAATGTTATTTTGTCCTCCAATTCAATTACAGCAGGAATCGGTGATGGAGATTTGGTGGATTTGGATTTGGATACAGGAGATTATGAATTTTTGCAAAAGGATATTAATATTGCATTAGAGAAGAAGTATAAGGACTTGCTAGATGAAGAAACGGATGAAAGTGAGATTATGAAATTGGGGTCAAAGGTATTTGCCGATACGTTACGTTCTAATTTGTTAAGAGCATCTAAGAATTAATTTGTGAGTAAACTACATTTTTATATTCTGTATGCGGCATATCTTAATTGATAAATAATTGCTATTTCCACACCATGTTCTGTGGAAGTGTCGTGAATTCCTTAGTCTTGCTTCTTTTGTACTATTTATTCATTAATAGGCAATAGAGATATTGAACTGATGAAAAATGCGGTAAAAGAAGTTGTGCAGTTTATGCAGGACGCGCAAAAATGGATAAGTTCTTGTCAAGACATATTTAGCTTGAAGATAGACAGCTCATCGAAATAGTAAATGGTATTAATATTGTTACAACTAAAAATTTTCTCCAAATAAAAGAAGAAATAAGGAATCATGTCACAATCTTTTCCAAGATTTTCTATACCCCGTATTCTAGCTGTTACAACTGCAATAACTGCAGCTACTGCAGCAGGTTATGCCATTTACTTTGACTATCAAAGGAGGAATAGTCCAGAATTTAGGCAAAGATTAAGAGTTAGACTGAAAAGAGAGGCTAAGGAATTGAAGTTGGTGGAAAAGAAGGCAAAGCAAGAGAAATTGAAAGTCATTCGTGATTTTATAACCGAAGAGCTGGTTAATGAACCAATCCCCATGGATCCATTAAGAAGAGAGGAGATATTTACAACAAATGTAGAGCTTGGTGAGCGTTTAATATTAAATGCTGGTCATGAAATGGAATCTGCAGCCAAATTTTACAAGGCGTTATGTGTTTATCCAAAACCTACTGACTTATTAGGGATTTATCAAAGAACAATTCCAGAAAATATTTATGAACTAGTCATTTTGATGATAACTGTATTACCGCCAAGTAACATAACTGATTTTTTGAGTGGAAGTGTCGAAACATCTGATATGATGGAACCCATTATATCAGAAATTGACATACAATCTGAGGAAGCCCAAACTCAAGATCAAGAGCAAAAGAAAGATGAACCAAGGAATTGAAGAATGAACCTACTACTTGCACTGCTGTAGCAATATATTAAGACATCTTCTCTGATTCAACTTTTGTATCTGTAAATAACTAAAACCCTTTTTAACGAATCCTGTAGATATTTTGTTTTAGGTAATGCACAGATCACATATTAATCCGAGAGTGGGTTCGGTTATTTTCAGTCGTGTATAAATAAATAAAGTATTTACAGAGGTTATAACTCTTCAACCTTACTTAGGTATATAATTCACAAATCCCTTAGTCAGGTAAATTCCGTATGTTAGAACACTTAAGATGTTGGTTAAATTAAATAACAAACTTAAGCCGTGTGATTTACCAAATTCCTTTCTTAAAGGTCCGTCAATCTCGTCTAACCTACTCTTATCATTTTTATACTTTTTAGCAGCTTCCTTTCTTTGTTCTTTAACCTTTCTAGTCCAAGGCAATAGAATAAGCAAATTAGTAAGCCCACTTACCGATGCAGATGTTAATGCTATCATAGAACCAGTGTTTAATACAATGGGTGATGTTAATGCGAGGATCAGTGGGGATATTGACTGTATCTTAAAGAAAATGGGAAACATATTATTCTGCAACTTAGAGAATTGTTCCTTTTCTAGTACCTTAAAAGCAATTGGGGAGGCAACGTATGAATAAAATGTAGTACCTCCAAAACTATTTGCATAGTAGATCCAATCCCATGGTTAGTATGATAAGCGGAGTTATCATTCTATGTCATTTTGTTCAAGAACACATACACGAAGGAATAAAAAAGAAGATGTGATGCTGGTTTTAGTAAGGACATTGTTGATACTATTTCAAATAAAATATTTTTTAGTTTGTGATTGTAGATTGGAATAGATAATTTGATGTCCTATTCAAAGAGTCGTCTTTTAGGTAGCTTCAATTTTAGAGGCCCGATATTGTATATTTCATCAGGGCCCGTCAATTGGACACAAATGGAATCGACTAGTTGCATTCAGGTAAAATAAAGCATATTTAAGATAACTTTATGGTGAAGAGGTCAGACTAAAAGATACAATGGTAGTAAAAGTGATTCAACAATTTTCAATACCACGAAATGGGGTTGGTGCATATATCTACCCATGCAAGAAAATCACATTACAATACTGTAACTGGGGAGGATCATCTGACGGGATGAGACACTTTTTAACTTCTAAGAGATTAAATAATTTGGCTCAACAATATCCATTCATACAGTTTAATGTTTTGAAAAAGTCAGGACATCCCTTATTGAGGGCAGAATATACGAACAATAGGGAAAAGGTTATATGCGTAAAGAATCTAAATATTGATCATATTGAGAACAAACTCAAGCTTTTGAAAGACTCTAGCGGTGATATATTAAAGAAAAGGACAAAGAATGATAATGTAGAGACTTTGAACAGTAGTGTTAGGGGTATTTGGTCGCCAATACATGCGGCATTCAAGGGCAGAATATGATATTATTTGATATTTCTAAAGCATCTTGTATATAGAAATGATAAATATTTCAAAAGTATATTAAAAAAACAGTGATAATTTACAAGAGAGTAATATAGACCTGTGATATGCCCGGTCTTTTAGTTATTTTGCATTATTTCAGATTTTTTTCTTAAAAAAAAAGTTGTTTGTAAGATAACAAGATCTAAAGTAAGAGGATAAGTCACATTAAAAAAAGATATTGCTTTTCCAGTATTTTTTTTTGAAACTAATCATTTCAAATTGATAGGATTTTAAGTTCTTATCTTGTGGAGCAATGGTAGATTGATAACGTTCAGTCATTTTTATAATATACAATGTTTTTTTCTTCGTAATTTCTTTCTACATACTAAAAATAAAATATATACATACTGCTATCTATCTTTCTCATATTTCTTGTCCTTTTGACGTGTTTTCATCTTCACATAGAAACCAGAGATATTCAGACACAGTCGGATAAGCCTATTTTAATCATAATTTTTTCTAGGATATTCTACTACTTTTTATCAATTCTAGAATTATTCTTTTTGATAGTAACTTGCTCTTTGATAGTCATATCCTTTGCAGCTATAGAATATTCGATTCTAACATAAATAAAGCAAAATATATTTTGTTTATGATTTTTGACCATTTGATCTGTCTCTCTTTTGAATTTCTTTTTTTTATCAATATTTATTATTATAGAAGTAAACAATTCTAATAGAGGTCTCAAAAAGTGCTAAAATATTTATAGCCAGTTTGCTATCCTATATTCATTATATATGAAGCAAAAGAATATTGGCAATTGGTGTTAGAAATTATGAGCGATTCTTGAGATCTCGGCGGGCGGTAAAGCAATTTAAGACATTAAAGAGAATATTAAAAAACTACAGCTGAAGAAGTTAGAACTTATAGTCCAGCTGTGCAGACCTATTTATATTAAACAGAACTATCTAACTGGTAATGGATCACCTACCGTTCATTGATAAGAATATCGATAAGAACCTGTTTACCTATTTGAAAGAAATAGAAAGACAGATAAAGGATGAAGTAGCGTCTAAAGATGGAAAGGACCTTATTCTTCATCCTGATGTTGTCAAACTAACTAAATCATGGAATATTTCAGACTGTCGGTTTGATAAAATATCACTGGAAGGATATATGATGATTGATAAGCGAAGTGCCACCGATATATATGCCGAAGAAGAAAGAATTTTAAAGAAACATAAGAAAGAAAATTTGGGGATAGATATAAGTAGGTATTCTTTAACTGAACAGAAAGATCCAGCTATCTTAGCTGCTGCTGCATCATATCTAAGACATCAACATCTTATATTGAAAAACTGTATGTTCAAGACTCTAATAAATCAATGGGCAATTAATAATGACTTTATAGCTAGCAGTAATGAAAAACTGGAACAAATACTGGGTATACAAGAGAAGCAAATTAATGATCTGAAAAAATATAGGAAAAGCGTTCAAGAGAAGCATAATCTCACATTCCAGAATCTCAGTACGCATTGGAAGGAGAACCTAATTAGAAACGTTCTCGGTGAGAAACAATGAAACTATATATCAAAGAATTCACTAAATAATAAAGGAATATATTTTGATTATGAAAATAAATTTGATTAATTAGATTTTGAAAATAATATGTAATAATAAAAAGAAAACATAATAATTTAATAATCAAGTTTATTTGTCCAAAACATCAGCATCGTACTTTTGCTTGAACCAGGAGATGGTGTCTTCCTTGGATGTCTTGTGAGAGTTACCAACAGTAGATCTACATCTCTTTCTTCTGGCAACTCTAGCACCTGGTCTACCCATAACAACGTAGAAATCCATACCGAAAATACCAATGGATGGATCGTACTTGATACCCAAATCAATGTGTTCTTGAATACCGAAACCGAAGTTACCAGTGGTAGAGAAGTTTCTGTTTCTCAATTGGTATTCTTTAACCTTCAAACCTCTTTCCAAGATTTCTTCAGCCTTTGGACCTCTAACGGTGACGTGAACTGCAATCTTTTCGTTTCTTCTGATACCGAAAGTTCTAACAGTGTATCTGGCCTTAGATTGAACTGGAGTTTGACCAGACAATTGTTCTAAGACCTTAGAAGCTCTAGTCAATCTGTCACCGGATTCACCGACAGAAATGTTCAAGACCAATTTTTCGATCTTCAATTCACGCATTGGGTTTTGAGTTTTAGCAGACATCTTTGGCTATTTTTGTGTTTGTTGGTATCTTTCTCAGAACTGCAAAGAAAAACTTATATCAATAATAGAAAAGTTTTAAATAATCGGTGAAGGTAATAGTTTTCAAGAAATTGATGATGATTTTGCTAGTGAGCAATAATGAATAATACCATTTGGAATCTTTACGATTGCAAATTTCCAAAGTCACGTGAAGAAACTGGTTTATGACTTTGCGTCCTCGAAAGTTTTTTTGTTTCCTAAAATTTTTGAATAAAAAACTAAAAATCCGTGCAATGCTAGAATGTACGGATGCTACAGTCCTGTAAATAATAGGCTGAGATACTTACTACCTTGAAAGGGTGGCAAAAAACTGAGATGTAAAGACATAGACTAGTTAACTGTGTGATAGCTCCTAAGAACAGTACTGAGACAGCAAAGGCTACACCAAAACTCGAATAACATCTATAAATATAATGCAAGCTATAGCAGATAGTATAAGTCCAGCCAGTACTCTAATTAAAGAATTACAATATGACGATGAACATAATCTTCAACAAGATTTCATCACCGGTTCTAACCAATTCCAACGTTTGGCCCCATCTATTGCCATTCCACCAATTTCATCACCACAACAATTTTTAAGAGCACATACTGATGATTCAAAGAACCCCGATTGTAAGATTAAGATTGCTCATGGTACCACTACATTAGCATTCAGATTTCAAGGTGGTATAGTGGTTGCTGTAGATTCTCGTGCCACCGCTGGTAATTGGGTGGCATCACAAACCGTCAAAAAAGTTATTGAAATTAATCCCTTCCTATTAGGTACAATGGCAGGTGGTGCAGCTGATTGTCAATTTTGGGAAACCTGGTTGGGTTCCCAATGTAGATTGCACGAGTTAAAGGAGAAAGAACGTATTTCAGTTGCTGCTGCCTCTAAGATCTTAAGTAATCTAGTATATCAATACAAAGGTGCAGGTCTATCGATGGGTACTATGATTTGTGGTTATACCAAGAAAGAAGGTCCAACCATCTATTATGTGGATTCTGATGGTACTAGACTCAAGGGTGATTTGTTCTGTGTAGGTTCGGGACAGACATTCGCATACGGTGTCTTAGATACAAATTACAAATGGGATCTAACAGTGGAAGAAGCATTATATCTAGGGAAAAGATCAATTCTAGCAGCAGCTCATAGAGATGCTTATTCCGGTGGGTCTATTAACCTATATCATGTAACAGAGGATGGTTGGGTATATCACGGTAACCACGATGTTGGTGCTACCTTCTGGGAAATAAAAGAAAAAGAAGGTTCCTTTAACAATGTTGTCGGCTAAGCTCTTTATAATGACTTGTCTAAATGAAAATATCTTATATATTAGAATATTTTAAAATCATAAAAGATAAAAAAACGCCAATGAAATTATTTCGAGAATGAATAATGCGTTTTGCTAATGTAGTTCTATATAATCTTCACCCAATAAACCCTAAATAAAAAACAAAGTCTGTTTTTAATTACAACTTCAACGAAAGCTAGTCTTTTTTCATAGTCTCATTATCATTCGAATCATCTGAATCATTTTCATTACCATCACTTTCATTCCCAGTGCTTTCAGCTGACTCAGAATTAGAAGTCTCACTTTCAGAACTCTGACCATTATCATCACCGCTTTTGCTATTGCTATTCGTAGAATTTCCACTTTCTAGTCGTATTTTTTTCGTTACAATCTTACGTTCTTGATCGGAATCACCACCATCATCATTATCATCCGAAGATGAAGATGAAGATGAAGATGAAGATGTATCAGAATCAGAGTTTGAATCGGAGTCTGAATCTGAACCAGAGGAACTAGAACTAGAACTGCTAGAAGTTTCTTCAGCACTGCTAGAACCGTTACCTTCATTATGAGATCGTTTCTGCGGAATAGTGGCTTTGGTCGTCAGTGGTGAAGTTGCAGTTCTTGCTTGTTGTCTTGGTTGAAAGAAACGTGATAGAGAGGTGGGATCAAAGGAATTATCTCCACTCTTCGGTACATCGGTATAGTTCGCAGGAGTAGTAGAATGTGATATGGAACACGGCGTTGCGATCTTCACAGGTGATGGTTTTTCCACTGAATTGTAAATAGATTGACTGGGAGGCGGTATCATTACCAATTGTTTAATTTGTCCATTGGTAATCTTGGCGGTGGCTGCATTTACAGCGGCAGCAAGAATAATATTCAAATGTTGCGGATTCTTATCCATTAATGCCGTTAGCGGATTACCCGTTATACCTTTATTTTTGGCTGCCTGTGTAACTTGGTTAATTGTCATGGCTAATGCTTGTGTTAGTATATTTGCGATAACCTGCTTTGAAAGACCTTTCCTATCTTTGGTCAAAATCATCAATTGTTCTTGTAAATATTTAAGTGTTCTTTGCTGATCGTTACCAGGAGATATTTTCTTATTACTGGCTCTATTTGCTGCCAAAGTTTGAGATATACTTTGGTTATTCTCCATAGCTGTTTTCCTTGGAATAGTTGCTTCGGTTGTTTTGTTAGTTTTTTGATTTTGCTGTTGCTCTAATCGTAATTGTGCAGCTTGTGTCTTTGCAGCGGCTACTTCTGCCTGTTTCTTTTTCTGCCTTTCTCTTTCCGCAATATAATCTTCATCAAGACCCCATAACCAACCCTTTCCCTCTTTGGAGACCTTCCTAAATGACTTGTTTAAGGATAAATTATGTCTCACAGAACTCTGCCATCCATCAGGACAATACTTATAATAAGGGAATAATTCTCTAATCCCAGCATATATTTCTGATAACGACATACCTTTCTCACTAGAATATTTTCTAATACACGTCGTAAGCATTGTAGAATATGAAAATGTTGGCTTCGTTCTGTATTCTACAGGGATTTCATCGATCGAATAAACTTTCTTGGGTGGTTTAGGTGGTTTCTTCTCCTTCTTAACAGGAACTTTCTCAACCTTCTTTTTCTGGATTGTAACAGCTTTTGGCTCTTTCATTGACATCTTTTGCGGTTTTACATTCCCACTCTCAATCGCATGTTCATCAGTAATATCCAAGTCTGCCGCACCAAAAGGTTCCGGACTGACTGATGACTGACCTTTTTCCTGTTCCGGAAGTATAAATTGAAACGGTATCTGGCCGATCTGGATCTTCGTCTTGTTTTTTAATGGAACGGTATTCCCTCTCTCTACGAATACATCATCAACAAAGGCACCGTTTTTTCCAATGATGGATAATTCAAATCTTCCAGTACCAAAGTTATAAAATATTTGTGCATGTCTTCGGGAAATTGACTTTGAGGGACCTAGATTAACGTCGACTTTATGAGTAAAATCATTTTCTGATCGCCTACCAATAATTGCATGAAGCGTCTGCACATAAAATGTAAAGCTTTGAAAATCTAACCTCGCATATGCAAAAATGGTGGGTTGTTCATTAGATGGAAATGTCGATTGATGATCACTTGGTGGTGACTTTAATATCATTGCTTCTTGATTGTTAGATGAATCCCAGTTGCCATCTCCAGAGTTTGCGCGTGTAGTATTCGTACTATTTAGTGTTGTATCAGGATTAGTATCAGCTACTTTATGTGGTTGAAACATTACTGGTGTAAGAGAATTTTTTCTTTTGGGATAAAGAAGATTATTTTTCTCAAATATAATCGATGCTGGTGTATTTTCATCCAATTTCTTATTAGCTACCTCAAAAGTCTTAGGTAGATCTTCTTGTAGTATTGGATGGTTATCGGTAGTATGAGTTATTGCATTTTCTGTTTTCATTTCAATCTTAACGTCGGGATCACCACCTGAAGGTTCTTCCTTAATGGGACTCAAACTTGGAGAAGACAGATGTGATAAGGGAGGAATATCCTCGGTATTTTCCCTTATCAAATTCTCTGTTTCTTTATTCAAAGTTGTATTTTCATCTTCAACTGAGGAGATACTATGTCCTAACATATCTTTCGAATTAAATATTTCATGGTCATTTTTTGAATCAAACTCTAGCAATTTGGAAAAATCTACATTATCCATATTTGTATCATGAAGTTCTAGTTCCGGATCGTCTTCCTTTGGGATATCATTTTTACTGTGAATAACTGGTTCTTCTTTATTGGATTCAATCTCAGAATGGAGTTCAGATTTAGACGCTATTTCTCTATCATCTATATCACTATTAAGCATCTTCTCTTTACCTTTTAGGACTTCATTAACTGTATCAAGCTTACCGGTTTCTTCATAATTTGATACGCCAGTAGCTTTATCTGAATGAGACTGCGAAACATTTTCTAATTCCTGCTGCAACTCATCGTCCTTATGCCCATGTTCTGTAGATATAGATAATTCAAATGTTTCTGTTACCAATTCCGCTTCCTTCTCATCACTCCCCTTTTCAATAGAGTTCACAGTATCGCCTTTTTGAATTGACTCATTATTTCGTAGTTCTTGATTACTTCCATCTGTTTGAGGTCTGCAATTAGTTAGAGTGTCACGTACAGTCTCCATCTGGGTCTCCAATTTTCTTAATATTGTTACAAATTTTGTTTAAAGGGGGAAATACTTATGCTTGGATAAAATTAAACTCAGTTAAATGTCAGATTCGAAATACCTGTTATCTAACACAAAAATATTTCTTTGCGATGTTTGAACGTCAATAATTGATAATTTTGATTGAGTAAAAGGAAGCGAAGTATTAAAATAATACTTGTAATACAATCCTATAGCTATTTGCAGGTAGTTTTACTGTTAATAATAACCTTGGATTGAAGTGATGACGTTAATTCTGTTTGTATCTTGTTTACTTTTTATTGCATTTCCCGTTATTTATTTTTTTTTAAAAATTTCCGAAACCGTCTAAAGTGACGATAATAAGCGGGCTATCAAGAAAAATATATCGAGTGCATAGTAGAGATTATAGATATTAATATCTAAGTATTGAGAAAGTTTCAATCCAATTACAAAGAAGTGACTCCATATACAGTATCAATTTCTCCTGTCTATTTTAAGCTTACGTACGTTAATACGCTCTTGCGGACTCAAAACCCAATCAATGCCGTTGCGAATATCTTCTTTCACATCCCCGGTATCAAGATCGAAATCATCATCATCAAATCCTAAAATTAATACAAACTGGGTCAATCTCGTAAATTTTTCTCTTAATTTATAATTTAATCCACATACGGTACCAATGAATAAACTTAATTCTCTATCCAATTTGGTAACACCGAGTTCGTTTATTTGTAAAACGCCAAATCTTTTTTCCAATAGATTAACCATGAATTCTACAGCTAGTGATAGTAATTCCTCTACACCTTGAACGAAAAGAACGTTCTGATAAGGAATTATGAAATGCTGCCATTTTATAGCGAAGTTATTAATTCTACTCAAATCTTCATAGTTATCTACCCCAGCAATGTAAAAATTTTCATTATTATCACCATTGACAAATATCTGATTTAAAAGAGCTCGTATTTTAGAAAGGAAAACATTTTGAAATAAGTATTTCGTAGACCACCTGATCAATTTATCAGTTTGTTTACCGATTAAGCATTCGCATTCCTCTAATTTGATAGTTAATGTTTTAGAATCCCGTTCAAAGGGGAAGTTATCACTTAGTAATTTCGGATTTTCTTCAATCAATTCTTTAATCAATAATCTACGGAATATCAATTTAGAGACATACAATGAATTAATATAAATCAAATAATGATGCAGGGAAATAGTGGATTCTGCATGTATCGTTACAGATTCTTCAGTAACAACAGTTTGTAAATTTGACTGGATATTAGTCAATGCAGTCGCAGCAGCACCTCTAAAATCAAATTTGCTTAAATTAGATAATTTCAAATTAGGCACATGTGTATTCGTCGACGGATTGTTTATAGGGGTGGCTATACGTGATGGTGTTGAAGAGCTTGATTCTAATTTGGGTAGGCATTTCTTTAAACCAATTGATCCACTTAACTTTGGTTGTAAATCTTTCAGTTTTGCCTGCATGAATTTGACTAAGAATTCATTTTGAATAAAAGAGGACAATTGATCGATAAAAAACTGAAATAATTCAAATTGACCTGTATTTACATTTGAAATTAAGTTTTTCTTGACTAATACTGATAAATCCTCTACTACAGAAGTAACAGAGTACAATGATTCTTCCTTTTGTACATATGTTGACAACGCAATCAGATCATTTATGTTGGGAAGTTCTTCCAATGATATGCTATTATTAAATGAACTTTGTAGATAATACATTATCAATGATTCAAAATTGGTGAGAAATTTTTCTTCGTTCAGTTTTTTCATAAATTTACTGTTAGAAACAGGTGGAGGTTGGGTTAAAACAGTAGTTTCAGCATTTGAGAACTCATTCCATCTAACGGAAAGGAACCTTGTGTACATCGACCAATTTTGTAGGATCTGTGAAAATTCATTAATTAAAGCGACTAATCGGTTCATGGGAACATTTGCAACTGTATTATTCTGAATGTTTAATTCATCGCTTTTTACATTTTGTGTTGCAGATGAGTACTGAGGTTTTGGCGAACCTGCTCTGGTTTCTTTATTATTTTCATTCCAGGCACTCACATCCTTTACCATTTCATCTAAATTTCTGGATTCAGCAAATATATCCAATAGTAAACCGGCTTGCAAATCGACTTCCTTTTCCACATTCTCCATGACATGGATCATAAACTGTTTCCCATAATATACTGATATAATTTTAGAATGCTCATTGATTATCGTAGATACGATCTTAAATAGATGTAAGAGAGCCTGTGTATAATAAGAACTATTCGCAGATTGCGAAATCTTTTGAGTGAGAATTTTCCTACTTTCTTCAGCGATAATATCACAGACGTATTTAGAATACAAATCCAATCCTAGAGAATTTTGTCCAACCATGGGAAACATCTTGAACACCAAGGTTAAATTCTCAATATCGTTTTCAGTAGCAGCGATAATAAATTGCTTCTTAAATAGATGCGTCAATTCATCACACCAGGCTTTCAATAAGATAGATGGTTCTTCCGGGATTAATGATGAAGGAACTACTTTTTTGGCAAATTCAGAGTTTATTAGACTTTCATAATTGGGCAAATCTCTAATTTCTTGAATAGAAACAGCTGCAACCTGATAATCTTTTTCAATTAATGCTGAATGAATCAATGTTATATTATTTTTCACAGTTCTTATATGCTTTAAGAATTGTAAAGCATCATTGATCAATGATCTTTCTGTGTTTATTGATTTTATGTTTTTGTTAATACATTGTCCTTTAAAATTGGAAGATTGAAGATTGGACAGTATGGAATGATAATCTGTTAAAGTGGTTGTCAAATCCGCTCTTTGTAATTCCAATTTTCTTATTTGTTTATTATGATTTATTTGTGAGTCATGAACAAAATTATTCAGTTTGCTTAGTTGATTTCTATGGCTATTTGCTATAATTGTGGATAAGTTATCCACTTGTGACGACGTGGACAATTTATCTAACAGTAAAGAATACTTAGCCAAATTCTTGGATAGCTCCGCATCTAATTCATTTGACGGCTGATTCCAAGTGGAAGCTTGTTTTGTGATAGGTTCAGACATGTAATTTTTGATCAGTTATGTTCAACTATTTGGAATTACTCTTCACAGCTTAACTATAATTGTCGGCTTTCTATTGTATTTCATTGAAATCTTCAATTGCCATCAAATTTCACGAGCTTCTGGCGTAATAAAAAAATTAAATGTAAATGATTTCCATAAAGATATAGAGAGAAAAATTAAGTATTGAGATACAATAACTTATTTAAATACAGAATAAATTGAAAAAAATACCCTCATTAAATATTAAACGGACGAGGAAAATCTTGGAATTATTAATTAGAATAGAAAAAAATGGAAAATTAAGAATAATAAAAAAAGTCACGACGCAATTAGATATATCTGTCGAATTGACTTACTCTTCCTGTGGAATGTAAGATAGATCTTCTTCCTGAGGAATATAATCTAGATCACCCTTTTGTGGAACTTTTGTTGATTCTGCGGGTGGGATTACATCTTGTGTCTCGGGCAAGTCTTCTTCATCTTCTTCATAGAACTGACCCTTCATATGTTGATGATTTTCTGCATAATCTTCGTGTTTTAAGCTCAATGTTGGTTTCACTTGAGCATAATCTAAAGTCCATTCATTTAATGCAGTCTCTGCATCAATGATAATTTGCTTCGTTGCCTCATATCCGTCATAAGCGGGTCTAGTTTCACCAGGAGTCACTGGTGAAGTGTCTAACAATTCCAACAAAGCATTGCCATAACCTGCAATTAAAGCTACTTTTTCAGAATGTTCAATTAGGGAATCAAACTGATAGTAGAAGGCAGCTCTCATTTTTGACCTAGTAATATTGGACAATTGAGCTTCTGCAACCAATTCTTCTGCCTCAGCTCTCACTAATTCTTGCTCCAAAGTTTCAATCTTTTGAGATTGTGGATCCTTATACTTCCAATAAGCAATCTTATCATTAATCTTGTCCATTCTATCCTTCGAAGGTTGAATTGATGATTCAATATCCCTAATGGATTTCATAGTTAGACGATATTGGTCATATCTATCGATGAATTGATCATCCAATTCACTAATTTCATAAATCAACACACCAAGCTTATCTGTGATATCAGAAACGTCGTCATCATTCTCCATACCCCATTGAGATAAAAATCTAGCAGTATCACGCCTTTCAATGGCGGCAGTCTCCATAGATCTCATCAAATTCTTGTCGATTTTGACTAATTGGGATAACTTACGTGATAGTTCCGGACCGAATGAACCTGCAGTCTTGGTACGAAAGTTATAAGCTAGTCCACCCTTACCGAAAAATCTTGATTTAGTGGTAGTTGGTGGTGGTGGGGGATTCTGTAATTGAGATGCCGTAGGCACTCTTGCATTTCTTAGTGAATATGTCTGATGCATTTCTTATGTTGTGGCTGTGATAACTGTTTTGTACTTTGTGAAATGTGAGATATTAGAGAGAAGGGAGAAGAAGAAGAAGAAGAAGAAGAAGAAGAGAGAAGATTGAAGATTGAAGACGATGAGGAGTCTCTTTATACCCTGTCCATCCTTTTTTGGCATCCAATCCAATCATATCTACAGCCACACGTAATTTCGGAGTCTACAAGGTTACCCGCAGAACAAACCTGAAAATTTGGAATTTCAGATTATAAAGAAGTGAGGGAAATCTTTATCTATCGATGACTATTGTAGTGAGCCGCCATGCCACATTAATGTATGTATCAGAAAATATGGATAGTGTGGAGTCTCGACAATGTAATATATCAGCAACGTCTTTGAAAGTGGTTAAACCATCAAACTCTCCACCGTTCCCTTCATCCGAAGGAACACTGTTAGCCATTTCATCTTCATATTCGTATCTACTAAAAGACCTAAGTTCATTGCATTTGGCATGTAATACATCTTATCATAGCTCAATAATTGAAACACTGCATATTTTATTGCAAACGCCGCTCTCACTACCACAGTTAGCAACATTACTACTCGTTCCGACACATCTGGATCTACTGACGGATCCATCAATTGAGGTGTCAAACACAATTATTGCTCAAGGATCACACTCTTACATCTTGCAATTGGAAGGGAATGATGAACAACTAGGAAATATTGCATTGAAATGTCCTAAAGGCAAAAGGAACACAAACGATATTCTAATTGAATCTTTCATATATTTCCATTTGAACAATTTTAGGATGTTTCCTTATTATGGTGTTACTTACTTAGACAAGTCACGTTGGAAAAAACTGAGTACCAGAGATTCATTTGTTCCTGCATTAGTATTACCTAAATATGTACAGACTTTCCATAGCTTTATGAGTCGTGATGATTCAAATTTGACTTTGAAGGAAAAGAGAAAGATTTGGTTTGACTGTTTCATTCAATTTCTTTCCTTGTTACATGCAATGACTTTGAAAAACGTTATTCATTGTGATATAAAATCAACAAATATAATGGTTCAATTTCAACCTAAAGAAAAAAAACTTAAACTTCATCTAATAGATTTTTCCTCCTCAAGAATTATTCCAAGTAATAACTATCATAAGCAAAATAATGTATGCGTGGAAACCACCTTAGAATATTGTTCTCCTGAAATTATTGAAAATAATTTTAACGATAACATATTCTCTACTCAATCTGATCTTTATGCGTTGGGTATGTGTCTCTTAAGCCTAATCACAAGAATCGAACCATATAAACACTTGTTACGACTTAAGAGAAATAGTACCAGTGCTTCCACGATTTTAATAAATGCCATTTTGAAAAGGGATTCAATAAATATGAACCTGAATGAGCTCGACTCAAATTACATATCACAATGGTCTACCGAATTAAAAATATTACATCAAATTTTAATTGAAAGAGTCTCATTAAATTACTTACTAAATAAATATACTAATGTGTTATAGATAATTTAATGCAATCATGATACTTCAATTTTCAATCTCACCATTAATAATTGCATTCAACCTTCTCTCCTTCTCTTCATCCATCTTTTTCGTATTAATTTCTTCATCCTTCTTTATCCTATATCGTTCAATATCTTCAATGAGGCCAAACCCATTAATATTGAATTCTGCATGTGTCAGATTACACTCAGGTCCCAAGGGGCAAAATCCGTTAATATATCGTTGACATAACGTCTTCATTATATGCTTCCTCGTACATTCACTTCCCAAGGAACAAAATCCAATATCATAATCTTCACAACGCGGTATCTTACTCATAGGATCAATATGTAAATAAGGACATTCGGAACCTTGTGTACAATATCCGTTCTTTGTAAAGAATACACATTCTGGCATCTTTCTTAAGTTGTATTCATGTAAAAATTCACATTGATCATTCTTCTTACAAAGACCTCGAAGCCAATGTTTACAGACTATCTTATTTTGAAATATACCAAGAACATGTTTCATGGGACATAAATTGCCTCTGGGACATGATTCAGGCCCTATCAAATGATTAAAATCGGGGCATACAGGTCGATCCGGATCCAGCCCAAAAGAGTACTCTTGTCTTAGAAATGGTTCAAATTTGAATGGATATTCCTTTGTATTGGGATGTACTACTGACATGTGTATAGTATATTACCTAAGTGTCCGTTTCTTGTTGTATCTTCGTGTTTTCAATATAAAATTTCTGCCTTACTCATTCATTGGTTTCAATTTATATATTTCTTCAAACAAAAAAAAAAAGATGGAAATACACGTCCCCTTCCAGAACACAACATTTTTTGCCACCTAGATTAACAAGATAAAGCATACAAAGCAAACAAAGCAAATCAAGAAAGCAAAGCGTAACAATGGCACATAACGAAGAAGAAGAAGAAGATAATAAGAAACAATACCTAGATCCAACAGTGAACAAAGTACCTAACTTTGAAGTCTCGGAAACTGCATTTATCCTAAGTCAGAAAAATTTAACACACCTGCATGAAGAAGCTCAAAATTCTATCCTAAAATCTATCAATGAGGAAGATATGGCTCCATATTATAAGTACCTTTGTGAAGAATTACAAATTTTGAATTGGGATGAATCATTTTATCAGGATTTGAAAAATCGTAATGATGTACGCATTAAAGAGTTAAATGAAAATATCAAGAAAATGGAAGATGATGATGAAGGTGAATTGGAAAGAGCTCATTCTTGGATTAAATTGGGTGAATACTATGCCCAAATTGGTGATAGAGAACAAACAGAATGTATATTAAAAGGTAAGGCCTCCAATATGGCAATTTCCACAGGTGCCAAAATTGATATCATGTTAACTATTACTAGAATGGGGTTCTTTTACAATGATCAAAATTATGTTAGGGAAAAGTTGGAGCAAGTTAATGTGATGATTGAAAAAGGTGGAGATTGGGAAAGAAGAAATAGATACAAGACTTATAAGGGTATTCATTGCTTAGCCGTGAGAAATTTCAAAGAAGCTGCTGCCTTATTAGTGGATTCATTAGCTACATTTACTTCTGTTGAACTGACAACTTATGAAAAGATTGCTACTTATGCCTCAGTTGCTGGTTTGTTTGCGCTAGAGAGAACAGACTTGAAATCGAAGATCATAGATTCTCCTGAACTGCTATCCTTATTGACGACCACATCTGCATTGCAATCAATTTCATCATTGACTATTTCAATGTACACTTCAGATTACGCAAGTTACTTCCCATATCTATTGGAAACATATGATAACGTGTTGATACCATGTAAATATTTGAACAAGCATGCTGATTTCTTCGTTAGAGAAATGAGGAGAAAAGTGTACGCTCAACTTCTAGATTCCTACAAAACATTATCTTTGAAGTCAATGGCAAGTGCCTTTGGTGTATCTGTAGAATTCCTAGATAATGATTTAGGAAAGTTTATTCCTAATAAACAATTAAATTGTGTCATCGATAGGGTAAACGGTATTGTAGAGACTAATAGACCAGATAATAAAAATGCACAATATCATTTGTTGATTAAACAAGGTGATGGGTTGTTAACTAAGTTACAAAAATATGGTGCTGCGGTTAGACTTACCGGACCTGATCGTGTAGCATAAATAACTGAAACAAACAAACAAAAAAGATATATTACGTATACATATAAAACAAATCTATATATGTATATTTGTTTGCTGGCCTACGTAATTGTCAGAAATAGAGTAAAGACTGTTGGACACGATAAATGTGAGAGGTTAGGTATGGTGTCTATTACCGTTGTACCAGCTAGTATGCCGGATTACAACGTTACTACCTCCACCTCCCCTCTTACAGGGAAGAATATAATGTAGAGAATATAGAACTAAATGATATGCCCGGTTTTCGAGAAAAAGTAAAATATTTTAAGAATAATTAAAATAATAAGTAAGTGATATTATTTAATGTATATTTAAAAGAAACAATCATATTACCAAATAATTATTGGAAAGTAAGTGAACTTGGATTAACACCTTCAACATTTCCATCTTCAGTGAATAAGATCTTAGCGTGATTTTTAGAGTTTGAAGATTCAGTGTTCAACGAAAATTGATAATTTGTCCTCTTCAAAGTGACAGTCACTATTCTCTGACAATAATATATTGACTAAAATGTTGAAAAGTACTAACTTTTACCAGTAAATCCCGATCCCGAAATAGTAGCTGAGTAACATTATAAAACGTTTCAGAATGAAACTCATGAGACTAACCATCAAGAATTAGATTCTAATTTATATCCAACATTGCCAGATTGTTCTATCAGCTTATGAGTTTGACGTGTGTTTAAAATGCATCATGCTGAAAATATATTTGTCAGTATTGTAAGGGCGTCTTAAAACATTCTTTTCCTATAAAACTTTCTAAGTCTCACATAATATTCATGTTTATTAATTAACTACGAAATTTGATGCCGTGTTGAAGGACAATATAAGAATAAATGTTATTTTAATTAATTATTATCAATATTCTTTGTTGTTACGGCAAATATGACAATATTGCCAGGGCATATATAAAATTTTACCAGAAAAGGTAAAAACATTAGACAAGGAAATAGATGCAACGAAGATAAGAAAGAAACAGATCAAGTTGAAAGATTCCCGAGGTATAAATAGCAAGGAGATTTGTGATTGTAAGTGCTGAAACTGTAAGTAGGCTAATATTGTATTGTTTTCGTACAATGCGATATGCTTATGGAAATTTTTATATATAAGAGAAGACGTTCTCGAAATATTATATAGTCTATATTTTCTACTTTACATTCTTCCCTGTAAGAGGGAGGAGGAGTAACGTTGCACTCCAGCGTACTAGTTGGTGCAACGGTAATAGATACCTT
>JAJLTG010000007.1:0-20704 GCA_030568095.1 Naumovozyma baii
GCTAATATTGTATTGTTTTCGTACAATGCGATATGCTTATGGAAATTTTTATATATAAGAGAAGACGTTCTCGAAATATTATATAGTCTATATTTTCTACTTTACATTCTTCCCTGTAAGAGGGAGAGGAGTAACGTTGCACTCCAGCGTACTAGTTGGTGCAACGGTAATAGATACCTTACCTATACTCTCACATATATCATATTCCTCATTGTTTACCATTCTTAACAAAAAGAATTAGGTATAAAAAGTATCAAAGATAACATTTTAGTCAATTGATATATTGTTTAATGAAGTTTAGTACAGAAAAAAAAATGAAATAAAATTAGTTTATTTTATTTCTGTTTTAATTCATATTAGTTAATTCGGGAAACACCGAAAATTATTTTTTAAAATCAATCAGCTAAATTATTTTAAACTGGCTAAATAATACAATTTAAATGAAATAATATACTTTTTCCGTTGCGTCCATAGGGTATACGTTCAACTTATCTGCAAGATGTATTTTTGCGACAGTATAACGAAATTTTTATTATCCCCAAAGAACAGAGAGTAAATAGAATCTTTTCATCAATTCTGCTTTATATAATTTAAGTTGGAATAACTCACACACATTGTTAGCTTTTTTGCAAAATGTATACCACTGTTTAATGTATTACATGGGAGAGTAAAAGTTGACAGAAAAAGGGGTACACGAGAAATGTTGTCACATATTCTCTTCTGTACAATTCAAAAAATAGAGATTGGAAAGAATGGAAAGAGTGTTTTCATGAATTAATTACTATTCAGTGAAATTTTTTTCTTTAACAAAGATTTTTTTTAATTATCTAAGATATTATGTTAACTTTTTTTGACTCCAGTAAGCGGTCAAATTTATAAAATATTTGCTTATTATATTTAAATAAAATAATTATGCTACAGATCTACAAAAAAGTTTATTTTAACACCCTATATCTAGAAATATTTTCACTTAATCCAGTTTAACAGAAGCAAATATTTTTCTAATGAAAAGCATACTGCTTAAGAAACCAATTGACCCAGTTATTATAAAAAGCAGACTAGATATCATCAGAGAATAACCCAAGTATAGGATAATATTACTTACACCACCAAGTTTCAATTCTGCAAACAACAACGAATGCATGAACACATAAAGTGCACAACCTAATCCCCCAATAATAAAGGCTCTCCATTGCCATTCCCAGTTCTCTCTACATAAAGAGTGATATGTGAACAGGATTGTTGTTAAGAGAATAGTGATGGTGAACAAACAAATGGAACAGAAAAGAAATCCATACATGTAGAAGATCTTATTGAACCATAAACTTGTGTAAATAAAATATAGTTGCACAGAAATGGAACCAAAAGAAAAGATCCCACCGATCAACGAAGCTATCGTTGTTTTCAAATACCATGGTTGAGGTGGAATTTTTCTGGCTATTTGGTTTGTAGGTACTGGGTGTTCATTAAAATGGCGTTTTTTATACGCTATTAGAGAACCAGCAATTGATAATGGAATTAATAACATGATCCATATTAGAATTAAAGTGAATAGAGTACTAGCCGGAATAACACTTGACGAGTCGGAAAAATTTAACAATAAATTCAACGTTATCACGGTAAAGATAATAATACTTGGAACAAATAATGGGGTCAATAACATGTTAACTTTCCAATATGCACCGTCGAAAAATTCATATACAGCCATAGATATATATGAATTGGCGAACCCAAAGAGCACATACAAAACAATCATTGCTGTCGGCAAGGCACCTCTATATATTGGAGATAATATGCCTATAGTAGCCAGGAAAACAGTGCATCCAATTACCAAGAATAATTGGAATCCAGACCCAACTAATATTGACAATAACATGGGTTTTTTTGGTGTACGGAATACATCTCCATGACCAAGTTTCCAGCCTGATTCTTCTACCATTTCATCATCAAGTTTCGAGTGTGTAGAATGAGGATGGTCACTCTTAAAAGTATTTAACAAAGAATTAACTAACATGCAGGAGAGAACGATGATAATGAAGGAAAAATTTATCAAAGAAAGCCATTGGAACTTGGGATCATAAACATGCAAATATTTATCCCATCTGGTTACCCATGTTGTTTCAGATGGTATAAATTTAACCGAGTAACTGAAGTGGACCTTATTATCGCGGCGTTCGTTTAAGGTTAGAGATTTCCCGGTCGGATTGCAGTCATCAGCAGAACCACGCTCAATTGATACAGGATTGACGGTGACACCAACAACACGATAGTTATCATTTCCACGATCATGATATTCAATTTGAATGTCGAAATGGTTCACAAAATAAGGAACCTCCACTTCCTTAATCAAATTTTGAACTAAATTCTTAGCGTCCCTCTTTGTCAAATCACTTAAGTAATCTACAGAATCTGGTAACAATTTATCACCAGTAGTTTGTCTGATTTCCACTAAACCTAATTCAAAACCATTACCATAAAAAGTGGATTTAGTTCTACTGTCGTAAACTTCTCTTGCTGCTGGTAGTCCATCTATAAGCCAGTTTTGATAGTATCCATTTTTAATTAATTTATTAATAAATTCAGCATCTTTTCCAGGAACGGTGCTTTCACATAATGGAACACATGTTTTATTTTCTAACATGTTTAATTGAAAAGCTGAATTATAAACTCTATCACCGAATAAGACAGAGCCAATCGATGAACCAGACTTTGTTATTTGAGGAGGTTGACAGAAATGAAATTTATCATAATAGTAATCATACGCATGAACGACATGTTTCTTAGCTGCAGAAACATCTTTACCTTCTTCATTTTTATGATGGAAATGCATTGAAGGGGTTAAATGATTCACTAAGATGGGAATACTGTCCCCTTCATGGTATGTAGCTGGGCCTAACCCAGGCAAAACAAATGCATCCACTAGAGAGAGACAGAACAGAAGAAACAGTGGTGGAAGATATTTCATACTTAATTATCTCCCAACTGTGGCTTTTATTGTCGTTATTATTAATACTAGTCTTAAGCTTTTAAAACCTATTCATATTCCTTTTACAAAAGAAAAACGAATACTTTTTCATGAACAATACCTATTATCTTCAATGATAATGCGTAGATCTTTAAACAGCGCGTTACACTTTTGAACCATGGAAGTTTTCAAGAATGCTAAAAAAAAAAGGAGAACAATGAAATAGAGTAGTCTCAAGAGTTTCGAACGTATAAAAACAATTGAATATTTGGCTGCTGGGCTAAAATGGATTAAAAAATAGGAAACTTGTTGTAGTACAGTCTTGCCAGCCTTTATTCCAAAGCTTATAACTATATTACTTGTTTTGTATTCCAATTATAAAAGTAACTTATGAAGAGTAGGAACGTATTTCCAAAACACCAGAAATACCTGTCCTTTATATACGTTTAATTCATACATGACTGACTTGGCTGGTTGTGGCTTACTTCGATTGACTTTGATTGACTTTGATTGACTGTGGCTGACTGTGGCTGACTGTGGCTGACTGTAGTTGACTTTGGTTGACTTTGGTTGACTTTGGTTGACTTTGGTTGACTTTGGTTGACTGTGGCTATTCTATACTATTGTGTTAACCTACTTTAACAATTATAACAAAACTTCAACCGAAATTTTTGAAGGCAGTAATGAGCTTTTTGGTTCAAATCAAGCGCAGTCCGAGATTCTTGCAAAAATGATAGTCACTTAATCTAACAATATGTATCCAACTCAACGCAACAATATTGAGCTTCAATTAGTTTCAATTGGAAACATAATTATACGGGAACTTGGATTATATTTAGATAACAAAAATGAATTTCTCTTATGAACATTACATGAACTTATTGTTCCATTTGGAATATACGAAAGAAACAGTTCCAGCTGAAATTGCAAAACGAATTGTCTCTAATGCGATATCTCCCGTAATTGCGGTAACATCTACTCCAGAATTAGATAAACATATCTCTGACACTTATAAAATTGACTCTCTTTACATGCTACTGAGATATTTCAGTGGATGTGCATCTGATAGAGATCAGGCAAACGAATTGAAAAAATCAGATACCAATGAAGGCACTTCTTCCAACAAATCAAGTAAACAACTATCTTTGCCTATAAACAACGTTAAAACTAGGCATAGAAGCAGGTCAAATAGTCTTTTCCAGAGGGATTCTACACAATCACCGTATATTAGGTTTACCAAACCGCTAGGTGACGTTATAGCTACCAAAAACGCAAACGATATGCTATTTGATTATCATTCATTAGAAATTTATATTCAAAAATATCTTGACCTAATTTCAGAATACACAGATGATAATACGCCATATGAATTGCTGAAGAAATCTATATATCACAGTTTCTTTTCACTAGCTATTTCTTCTACTACAGTACTATCACCTTACGAATGCTTCAATCATCCAGTTGTATCCTTGATCGCCATTGACGCTTCTATTGGTCAGACTTATGAAGATGCGAGAGACTTATTGGTTGAATTTAAAAATTTGAATAACTCTACTCATAATTTCCCAATTTTCATGAATACAAATGATATGCTTCCCGTAATATTATTATGCTACGAGGATCAATCGATAGAACAATTCGAAACTTGCCAGGCTCTTGCAAAAAAACTGAAAAAACAGTTGTTTGTGGAGTGCATTTCTCTTCCATTATGGAATGAAGATTACTCGTCTGAACCCGAAGTGGAGTTACATCAGCCTGTCATGTCATCCCTAGAGGAGATGATATACTTTCTAAATCAACCAAATAAAGTAACATTACCACACCCACTAATTCAATCAATTTATACAATATTGGAAAGTCTAGTATACAATTTAATGATACCCTTCATGAAGAGGAAAATTGCATTTTGGGATGAAACAATTTTACAGCCCAGAAAATCGCTATTTAATGGTGCAAAATTCTTTAAAAAGCTTATGACAAAAACTTCCTTAACACATCAAGAAAATTTGTTAACTAAGGATGTACAGGGCAACGAATATTTCGCTGCATCAACCTCTGAATTTTTAATGAGAAAATTGGCTGACTGGTCTATGATGCTATCTGATTTCAAAACCGCATATACCACATACGAATCTTTGATTCATGACTTAGAATCGTTTCCTAAATATTTGGCTTCATGTCTGGAATGGTGTGCTGTTTCTTTATTGATGGGCGCTCAAAATATAGTCACTGCTAAAATGCTTAATAGCGACATAAATCCATTGATTGAAAAAGCTTTAATGACTTACGAGAATTGTGCGACTGCACACCCAGAAATTAGTCAGAAAAATGTTGATGAAATGGTCGTTGTACCTGCAAGATCATATGAGACTAGATGTATGATATTATCGTCTGAGTTATTCCTTTCATTAAGCGATACATGGACCAGTACACCATATGCTATTACATATTTAGAAACAATATTAATGGAGTGTAAATTGGGTGCTTGTTCAAAGGTAATGATATGGGAAAGATTAAGTGATTGTTATGAGTTGAGAGTAGATCCAAGAATCAAGCATAAACAAACCGGAGCTGTTACTAGTAATGTTCCTTTAAAGAATAGTAACGAAATTACTACAGTTTCATTGAACCAAACAGGAGTGCAGACTTACACTAGAGCTGAGAATAGAGATAAACAAGATATTGTTTCAAAAGGTTTTACCAGAAGAAGGAAAGCAGCATTTTTCAGATTGATGGCTGCGACCAAATGGACAGAACAGAAGAGATGGAGACAGGTATCATGGTGTTTACAAAGTATAGAAGGTATTTACTCGCAGATTGGATTAAATGATCGTGATGATTTGATATTAAAGAAATTGAAAAACAAGTTGCGCGATATTGAAACTGAATCTATTATATCGACGACAGATAAAATACCAGAGGTTACTCATCATGAAGGGGACCCTTGTGGTAAAACCTGTATATAAACTTAATCATTGTTCTAAAATAATATTTGCATTCATATATTGGGTAATTAATTTGATATACAATATTTCCTTAATACTATACTACACACACACACACACACACACACACACACACACATATATATATATATCGCTTTTTATGAATAAATATCAACTGCCAGTTAAGAGTCCAGCTCATTTATCATTTTCCTATATCTCCTCTGACTCTCAGACATATCAAGAAAAATTTGATATTTTACATCCAAAAGCTTTCGATCTGGGTTAGATGATTCATTAGGTTCAATCAATCTACCATCTGGTGTCATCTTCCTCATAGTCTTCCATAATATATCATTAAAAGTACATTTCTTATCAGTCGTCCGTCGAAGGGTATCTGCAGTTGCACCCAGTATGGCTGCTCCAAAAACAACCGCTGCATCTATATATTTGGGAAGTATAATTGGTAGACCAGTACAGTCTGATAATAATCCCATTAGTAAATCGTTTCGGCATTGTCCACCAGACATGTAAATAGATGATATATTGTGACCCGCTGTTCTCATACTATCTATAATATGCCTTGTTTGCTGAGCAATAAATTCACAAGCTGCCAAATATGTGACCGCTAAGTTTTCCAGACTACAGTCCATTGTTTGACCAATAATAGCCGCTGACATTGAGGAATCAGCAATAGGAGATCTGTTACCACGATAATCACCATAAAAAAACAAATACTTTGCCAACTGTAATTTCGAGGTTAGTCCATCGTTAGCCATATTATCCAACATGTTATTTAAATATTCAAATTTATTCTTGTTTTCCCTAGTAGATAATTCAATCAGCTCTTTGGAAGCAGGGTGTGTAGATAATACATAAGAAAGTAATTCTCCTGTGCATGTTTGTCCACCCTCAGCACACCAATAGCCATTGGCGATAACATCTTTGTATGGTCCCCAAATACCTGAAACAAAAATAGGATCCCTTGATAATGCAAGGTGGCATGTTGATGTACCGGCAACTGATGCTAATCTACCTATTGCGTTATCCAATCCGTATGAGGAAATATTTGAATACGGATAGTAACCTTCAGCACTAGCAGCAACTGTACCAATCCACCCAGCATATGCATCAATTAAACCAACCCCGACAACACATTTGGGAGTTATTCCCAATTCAAGAGCAGATTTTTCACACACTGGTCCAAGACATTCGCCACTAATTAAAAAATTATCTAAGTTATCCTTTAATGAACCACCAAGTCGACTATACGAATTTTCAACCAACTCTTCTAAACCAATCTTTGTTAGGAAATCCTTCGACCATCCTTCTGTACTGCCCTCAACGCCGGCTGGTAAGAAACCTTGTTTACACACAACTGAAGAAAATGCTCTTGTTTTTTTGTTAGTAGCTTTGAAAGTCAAATAGTCTGCCAATTCTAAAAACTCACATTTTTTAAAAACACTCGAATCCATATTATTCTTCAACCATTTAATCTTAGGTATATCCATCTCAGCAGACATACCTCCACCGACATATTTCAAGCACTTATCATTAAAATCGTTGATCTCTTTGGCTTCGTCGATTGAGCGATGATCCATCCAAAGAATAACATTCATGTCATTGTTATTAAAATTAGGTCCAACACCAACTTCCTTTCCGGAACCATTTTCGATGACTACAAGGGAACAAGTAGCATCAAATCCTATTCCTAATATTAGGTTGACATCTACTCTTGACTCCAATACAGAAGTTTTCACACAGTAACAACAAGCACTCCATATTTCATTAGTAGATTGTGTAATATAATTTGGTTTTAATTCTTCTCTATGTATCTGCTTCTCCACCATCGAATGAATAATTCCATTATCTTCCACTACACATGCCCTCACTGATCCCGTACCTACATCCACACCAATATAATATGATGGTTTCCCACTATGGGATTCATCTTTTTTAGAATGTACATCAATTGTCATCTGGATAATACTATTAGATCAACGAATGTGTCTTGCTCCAAATAAGTAAATACGAATAATCAATTATTGGAAAATCGGGTAGCTTATACAAAATACATCTATACAAAAATTAATCACAAAAACTGTCAAGAGGGGTTAAACCAATTACGTAGGAATAAATTTGATTAATATAAAATAGATTCTTTGAAAACTCGTTGAGAATAAATGCCTATAGTGAAATGACTTTAGTGGAATGACTATCCTAATTATAGCATAAAATGTCCTCGAGGAGTTTCGAATGGAAGCGGCCACGAGATCTCAATGTGAACACTATAAAATGAGTTTCAAGGTAAGTTACGCTCATCACCATAAGATAACCCAAAGGAAAAAATAAGTCAATTAAATAAATAGAACAGATGGGTTTGCTTGAACGAGTTCAAAGGCAAGTAATTGCCAGAAGTCTGATACCGAAAGTTATTGGCTTGTTGCCGTTAGTGTCTACATTATGCATTATTATTGGTGTTGTTATGATTGGTATCCTACCTTTAGAAGGTCAATATAGAAACACATACATATCCGAGAATGCATTAATGCCATCCCAAGCATATAGCTATTTTAGAGAATCTGAGTGGAATATTGTTAGAGGTTACAGATCACAAATTACAGAACTTCATAATGCTTCTTCGGCGGAAAGAAATTCCATTATGGCTGGATGGTTGCAACAATTTGGTACCAAAACTGATATATATCAAAATCAAGAATCAGGTGATACATTATATGGTGTTTTCCATGCCCCACGTGGTGATGGTACAGAAGCTATGGTGCTTGCAATTCCGTGGTTTAATGCAGACGATGAATTTAATGTAAACGGTGCAGCGTTAGGTATTTCTTTAGCAAGATTCTTTTCCCGTTGGCCAGTTTGGTCCAAAAATATCATAATTGTGTTTTCAGAGAATCCGAAATATGCTTTGAGATCCTGGGTCGAAGCATATCATACATCTTTGGATTTAACCGGTGGCTCTATTGAAGCAGCCGTTATCCTTGATTTTGCTGGAGAAAGTGATCTCTTAGATTATATCGAAATACATTATGATGGACTGAATGGTGAGCTACCAAATCTTGATATGGTTAATATCGGTGTATTTACCGCTGAACACGAAGGTATGAAAGTATCATTACATGGAACACCATTTGATAAAATTAAGGAAAACACCTTTTTGTCAAGATCAAAAATTCTATTGTCAAGTATTAAGAATTCGGCATTATCAGGAGTTAAAAAGACATACGGGAATGAAGCCTTCAGTGGTTGGAGAATTCAAGCAGTCACATTAAGAGCAAGAGGAGAAAGTGGCCCATTTGACATTACATCATTTGGACGTGTCCCAGAGGCAATGTTTAGATCAATCAATAACTTATTGGAAAAATTCCATCAATCTTTTTTTTTCTATTTGATGTTAGCCCCAAGACATTTCGTTTCAACTAGTAGTTATTTACCATCTACTGTGGCAATATCCATCTCATTTGCCATAGCATCCTTAAATTCCTACATTAACAATCCATATTTTTCATTGCCGTTCTTTTCAGTATATACTGTTTTTTCAATATTATTGTGGTTTGTATCATTGGTGGTATCGTTTGCTGTTTCCAAGTTATTCCTTTATTCAACATTCCCAGTTGCATTATTAGCGATGAATATACTAATTGGTCTACTACCAATTACTCTTAAAAATCAGATATGCATGGATGAACCTCTATCATACAGAATAAGGAGTATAGCTTTTTTATTTACCAGTCTTTTATTGACGTCTCTACTAATGGTAAATTTTCCATTGGCGTTAGTAATGGGTCTTTTAGCCTTCTCCATGACTCAAGTCAAAACCATCAACCCAGAAACTGGTGTTCTACGTATAAGGATTAAAAATTCTATCTTATTACTAGCCTCAAACCCATTTCTAGCCATGTGGACTTTCAGTTTAGTATTTACTGAAGAATTTTCGGGGTTGGGAATATTCAACTCACTGGTCGCTGCATCCAATGAGCTAGGATGCTGGACTTGGTTCGTGATCTGTGTCGGGTGGTGGACACCTTGGCTACTTGTGGCCAGTTCAGCAGTAACTTGCAAGAAGATAGAAGCGTCAGCAGAAAGGGAGAAGAAACTCCAGTAAATACATAATTGTTTATAGAGTAAGTAGTTTTATATGACTTATGGGGGGATCCATTTAAGAAATTCACGCGTTATATGTATTATGTTTACAGTAGCTTTCCGCAGCCTCGAATTTTGAAATTTTTCGTTGATGCGTCTGGAAAATTATGAGATGATCCATTGTTAAAACGTCATATATGCCATATATTAAGAAGGTATTCTTGAGAGAAATCTCTTACTAATAGATATTATCTATTAAATTGAATTAGTAATGAAACCTTCAGAACAAGAGAAAACGGCAACACTAAAACAAAGAGCAGATTTATTTGTCGATAAAGACGAAACTATAGGAAAATCTGGTGAGCAAGAAGGACGTGAAGAAAATGAAACAGATGATAATGGGAAAATTACTACGACAGAACATCCACTAGAAGAGATAGGAATATATGATTACGATTTCAGTAAAGGGGTCAAACCCACAAAGAGATTGAAATTGAAAGGTTATCTAATTCCCAATGTCGGTGAAAAATTTATAGATCATCTGGATGAAGAAATAGATATTGATTTTGTGAATCGTGGTGAGAGAGAATTTTTTGAATTTCAAAAGACAATTAATGGCCAGCTAAATGAGGGCACATACGAATTAATTAAGACAAACTCCTTAACTCGAGATACTCTTCGTGCTGTCTCGCCCAAGATGAACAAATTCAGAGCAGATTCCAGAGTAATTTTCCTAAATAGAAGATACGGTCTTGATGAACAGGGAAATGTTCGTGATAACCTAAGAGGATATCGTATGGTTTGTGAACCGGTATTCATCTACGATATGATTATGACATGGCATTTACTTAATAGCCATGCAAGACCTAGAAAATGTCATCAATTGCTTGGTCCAATGTACTCTAATATCACAAGATTTTTTGTAGAAAGAATATGTCAATTTTGCTCAGTCTGCAATCCGTCAAGAAAGACAATACCATTCAAAAAATACAAACACATCAATTGGTTCAAAGGATTACTACCTTTGGAAAGAGTACAAGTGGAAGTATTCGAACCATTTCCAGGTGAAAAGTTAGGTGGGAAATATAAACAAATCTTATATTTTCGAGATTATCGTTCCCGTTTTATATGGATGGTCCCACTAAAGAATTCCAAATTTGGACACTTGGTCAATCATATTACTCAAATGATATTTAGTATGATAAGAATACCAATTTTCTTCGAAACAACAACTATTGAAAATCAAGATTTTTTTGATATATTTGAAAAAATTGTAGAAAAATATCATATAAATATTGGATTAGGTACTAGGCGTCCTGGAACTAAACTTACAAACGGACTTCATCAACTTAAAAAATTATTGGAGGCGCATATGGAAGAATGTCTTGATGATTGGAATATGTGTTTGAAATATGGACCACATGAATTTAACAATAAGATAAACGCCAGGGCATGTGGTGTTCCAGGTGACTTGTTAACAGGAGATATCGCCGAATTAAACCAGAAAGCACATGATAAAGTTCAACAGATATTACAAGATTTACCAAGTGAAAATATGGTCAAGATTGGAAGAGGCTGTATATATCTTGAAGATCAAAGTGTAGATGATCAAGATGAAGAATATGAAAATAATACGGAGGAAGAGTCTGCTATAGAAGATAACAATGAGAATAGATCAGAGGATGATGAGGATATTGGATCTATGATGTCACCATTGAAGGGTAGTGCAGTTGGTCAACCTGAATTAGGATTAACAAAGGAGGAACCTCCAGAAATTGATATCCAGAATATACCAATAACTAATGAAAATTTTGAAGTTAGTGATGAAAAAGAATCCATTCCAATCACACCTAAGAAAAGGAAATTAAATAATAATAACCACAAGAAAGTAAGTATTCCTGTGGGAAATGATAGTCCTGAAATTACCGAACCATCCATATCTTACTACAGTAATGAAAGGCCATTCATAAAACAAGATAGAATGACAAACAATAGGGAATGGAATGACGTTGAGTGTTCCAGAGAAATTTAATGTAATTCACACCTGTTTATAGATATATATATTTATTTATTAATATAGAATTGTAATAATCATTAAAATAACAAAAAATGTAATAAGAAGAGTGTGTTCGCCTATCCAAGTAATCCAGTTAATTAATCACGATACTTTTCGTAGAAGTGCTTATGAAACTTTTCCCACTCGGATATCCATTTTGTGCCTGGCGCCAAGAAAGTAGTTCTTAAATGGTAAGTGTTCTTTCTTTGACCAAACCCAGATCCTGGGACAGTACATATTCCAGTCGCATCTAATAGTTCATGGCAATAAAATTCGTCAGGTGTCATATTTTGATTTTCGGCCTCCTTTATAGCCTTGTCAGATAGCAACAAACTTGGATACAGATACATTGCACCTTGTGGCTTTTGACATTTAATACCCTCTAAGCTAGTAAACATTGCATATAATTTCTTTGCTCTTTGGTGCATACCATCAAAAATATCTTGACGTTCTTGCTTATCCAATTCGTAGGAAGCATCACCTTTCTTTGGTGGCACAAGCATTAAATCTATCATAGCTTGGCCCGTGACAACGGAACAAATGGAAATGCATGCTAATTTCAATAGTAGTTGTCTTACATCATTGGTAAAGCCAACCAATTCTATGTATCCACCTCTCTGTCCACATTCACCAAAGACACCCTTTGAAGTGGAATGCATTGATGCTAATTGAACGTTATCAAATTTCTGTGGATATAAGCTTTGTAGTTTTCTTAAGATTTTCTTTGTAGAATGAAATTTAACGTCATCGAATATATTTTCTTGATAAACCTCATCAGCCAAAATAACAATACCATATTTCGCAGCGATTTGAAAAATCTTTGCAATTGCTTCCTCAGTAAGAACGGCCCCTGTTGGATTACCTGGATTAATTACTACAATAACAGACGGTTTAATTCCTTTCTTGATGGACTCAATGACTAAATGTTCGATTTCATCAGTATTGGTAGACCACGAGGATTCTTCATCCAAATAATATGGAATCATTGTTGAATTATTTAATGCTAAAGTAGCAGTATACAGCGGATATTGTGGGATGGGTATTAGGACACCTGTTTGTGGACCTTTGCAAAGAATTGATAATAGATATGAACCAGCAGATGTTGCACCAGTTGTTAAAAAGATATCTTCTGGAAACGCAGGTTCACCACCATCTCTGCATGAAATATATTCTGCCACTGTCTTTCTGATACCGTAAACACCTTGGGAAGCCGAATAAGCACCTACGGAACCACCAATATCATGTAGTAATTTTTCAGCACGATCAAAGGCATCACTATTGTAAATCTTTGTCTTGGTCAAGATATCACGATTTTCCAAAAGTTCTGGATATTGTAAGATGGAGACTACTTGTCTTGGAAAAGTTAAAGGCTTTTGATTCAGCTCTTGTGGGTTACCGATATTAGCAATTGTAATTTCATCGAAAGGTAAGGAATGCGGATTCTTATTTAATTGGAGTTGTAAGTCTTCAGCCTTCATTGGAATTGCACCTCTTACAGCATATTCTGCTTTAACAACATGTTCATTTAGGTCTTCAATGGACAACTTTGGTGCAGGTTGGAAATCGTTATTATCTAATGTTAAAGTCATATTTTATCTGAATTGCGGTTTCTTGTATATGACGATTAAAAGGATGATATATGAATATTAGTTATAATGAGTTGCTTGTTATAGAACACAGTTCCTGACAGAAAACAAAACCCTTTTAAAGGAAAAAAGCAAATGTGAGTCAAGATGAATGCCAATTCAGTTGAAGGATGATATTGCTCGCCACACCGAAATAGGTAGTTTGTCTTTGGAGGAAGTTGTTTAGCGCGCTTCACAAAGAAAAAAAATTGCCGTGTAAACCAAATTGCAAATCGGCGCTGACTGGCAACAATGATTTTATACGGGAAGAGTCGATTATTTATCATGATTAAATGTTACATACATATGATAATCTTCATTTCATTATAACTAATAATTTAGATCATCCAAGAGATCGTTTAAATCGTTTTCGTCTAGTCCATCACCGTTATATGCTAGTTCTGGCACTATATATTCATCTTTTTCACTATCGTGACGTATCGCTGAATTATCTTTGAGCTTGTCAACCTTTGGTAGTTTGCTTGTTGTCTCAATATCACTGTCTTTCACATTTATCTCTATCTTCTCCAATGCTAGTAACTGTTCAGCATCTCTCAGGGTAGATATTGGACTTTCTACCGCAAATGGCGTGTTGTAGGTTTTCAACTTGTTAATATCATCGGAAGTAAGTGGTGTGTACCCAAAAGGAACATATGGCAATGGTTCTACTCGTATTGGTGCGTATTCAATTTCTCTTTCAATATCGTCTTTGCCTTCTCCGATCACTGTGCTTATCCTGCTCTCACCTATCGATTTGTCTCTATTTTCATTTATAAGCTGCTTTAAACCAGTACCACCAAACATATTTTTACTTTGATTATCATCATGGAATAAACTTATACCCAAGCCTGCAAGTCCTTCACTTTCCTCTTCTGCTTCGTCTTCATTATCACCGTTGTTAAAATTCTTCATGGCACTTTTTAGCTTTAAGCCCAATGCATTGTGGCCATCATCATCTTCTTCATCAGAAGTGTCATGCATTATCTCATTATTGTCTTCCACATCTTTCAATATGAGACTTTTTACTCTTGGCATTGTGTTCATACCCAACACGGATCCATATTTCTTTAACTTTTTTATATTACTGCTATTGTTACTAACAGTACTCAATGCATTCTTCCTTGACAAAAAACTGTTATTGTTGTCCTTCTTAGCCAATGGCAATCTATTTTGCATCTGCAATAACTGTCTCCTCCGGGGTGATATATTACCGAGCTCATCCCCATTCTTCCTGTTATTTATTGAATTAGGCTTTAACACAGTAGATAATGACTTCTTAAGAAGTAAATGGGATGGTGTTTGAGGAAGTAATGATTGCTTTGTGGAATTGAAATGAGATTCGTATGATGGCTTGTTTTCTTTGTCCTCATTTGATGATTCTAGCGACATTATAATACTATGCTATTTTTTTTTTTGTGTACTTATAGTCCTCTATCCTTCTAGTTTGTAATCTTTCAACACTTAAAATGATCTGGGTACTACCGCTCTAGTCTAATCTAATAATATCAAGCAATCAATGAATCTGTACTAATGTTTTGTTTTGTTTTGTTTTGTTTAGTTTTGTTTTGTTTTCTCTCAGCGCGACACTTTGGTTCACGAACCAAATGGCGTTCACAAATATTAAGAGCATGCCGATATATAAAGAACGAACTTTCATGTATCTCATCAACACTTTCATCATAATAGACACAACCACCACTCATGTCGCTATTTAGTAAAGTAGCAACACAGTTAAAACCAACGTTTAACATAGGGTCTAGATGGCTCTCGACAGGAATCCTCTCATCCGCTCATTCTTCGCGTTTGATACGACAAGAAATCTCTCCTTTGACTTGCCACATGGCGACACCTCTTGTTTCACGATCTCCGATGATAAACCTGTTGTTACCATTTGGGAATAATATTTTTGGAATTCAGAGAAGATGGAAATCTAGAGGGAATACATATCAACCAAGTACGTTAAAGAGGAAGAGGAAATTTGGGTTCCTTGCTAAGGCTAGGGATAGTCAAAAATCAAAAATATTGAAAAGAAGAAGATTGAAAGGTAGGTGGTATTTAACACATTGATCTTATTCATCTTCATCAAAAAATCAAAGTCAAATGTGAATAATTAAAATAGAATACCTTTTAGTAAAATAATTATTTATCAAATGATAGCATCTGTATATATGTACAAGTCTCGTTTTTCTATTCTATCTTTCAGGCAAAGTCAATCACAATACCGGGACCATGTGTGCTGGACAATACAGTCTTGCCTAGAATACTTGGCTTCTTGGTCTTTTGTGCATTTACTGCCCTCGTTACTGCTGTTCTAGCGGCAATGATGTTTTTTAATATTTGTTCGTCGCTGAAATGGCATTTACCAATACTGATACTTAAACTTTTATTAGTCTCCCTGAAGGGCAATGCCCCCATTTTTTCTTTCAATAAGCTTTCTAAATCATCAGATGCTGTACCCTTTTTTACATTGGGTAATATACCACGTCTCCCCAATTGTTTACCCAATTGAGCACTCATAACATTGGCAATTTCAATAGTGGCAAATGCCTTGTCAAAATTACTTCTTACTTCACCATTCTTCAATTTATTAACTAAATCTAACCCACCAACTAAATAACAATCGTATTTTTCCTGTAACCTTTTCAACAGCTCCTCATCCTCACTAAATACTGCAACTTTCAATTTTTTTAATGGTGTGGGTAAAATAACTGTCCCATTTAGTGGCGGTACACCTTTTTCACCAACAATTAACGTTGTCAAAGTGATAGTTTGTTGATTCTCAGGTCTACCCACTTCCACAGCTCGAATATATCTAAGAGCATCAGCAACTTTCATATACAACGGATGTATTGATGCAGGTCTTTTGGCATCTGCTTTCTTTTGTGATAAGCGATGTACTTCTCTTTTTTTCAACTGTTCTTTATTCAACGCTTTATTAGTTGTGATTGATACAGGAGTAGGGCTTCCTGTTGTAGTATTTGCTGCTTGAATTAATGCAGTGAAACGAAATGTTCTGGATTGAATGGGAAAAGTAAGATGTATTAACGACTTCGAGAACTGGGCACCATTATAATTGGCACATAGTGGTACTCTTAATGAAGTCATTACCTGTCGTTAATTTTTTTTTTACATTTCTTTAGTTAACCTAGTATTTAGATTTACCTATATAAATCTGTATTATAGCGGCGAACCTTTATCTCATTCGAACCTCGCGAAGGGAAAAAAAAAGATTTAGTCAATTAGTAAATGCAATTAATGTGTTATTTTCTTTACACTAATGAGAAAAAGTCTATACAATGGTTCTATGCAAAGCTACTTACGGTTTTTCTTATTCTTTAATTTATTTTCAAAATCAATCCACTTAGTGGGAACATCCAACTTATTCAAATGATCGATAATAATTTGACCATGTGGGCCTTGTACTTGCACTTCTGCAGTCCTTGGAGATGTCATTGTTTCACCAATGGTAGTTGACCCACTACATATCTTTCTAAGATCAGCGGCTAGTGTATCAGGATTGATACCAAATACTTCAAAATTGGAGACTTTAGTGATAACTTTACGGCCAATTTTCATCTCTGTTAGAATTTTTATCCTTGGTGGTGAACCTCTCATTGGATGCTTGAAAAGTGGAATGGCATCTTTAGAGTATATTTGGAAATGCTCTGTGAAATTATTCTTCAATACTGGTTCTAAGACCTGGGCTCTCAAAATTGAACGTGATAATGTTGGGTCAGAACGCCTTTTGTTTACCATAGAGAACATTAAATCGTCCAAAAGAACCATCTTCTTATTCTTATTATCCACCAGATTCTTTGTCGTTATGTATCCATTAATACCTTCCCTAATTTCAGATTGAGTATATAAGCTCTTTACCGGTAAATTAGCCTCCTTGACAAGTTCCTTCCCAAGATTAATAGGCTTATAGAGTATAACAGAATACATCATAACGGCTTCAGATTCTTTCTCTCTCTCGATACTATTGTTTTGTTTAGGTGCACCAACTTTATATGGTACAAAGTTTTTTAATGCATCATTTGCTTTATTTATACCAACCACTGTTAAATCATCACCTTTACCTTTCAATTTAATAAAACCTTCCTTTTCGAAATGCTTTAAAAACTTCGCAGTTTTCTTCCATGAACTCTTCTTAATATTTACTTTATTGTGGTCAACATCTGGAAGATTTCTGATGATATGCTGCGATATAAAATTAGAAGAACTGATCGGCAGAGCCAAGTTGGTGTCTGCTACCATCGTATACAATAACGATCTTGTGATAAAATAATCAACGTCTTGAACGCTCAAATGATCTAACACCTCAGCCAAATCTTCTATATTTGATGAAACACTTTTCTCCTTAATTTCTACATCCTCTTTTTTGTCAAACATTTCGCCTGTAGTCAGGTCTTCCTCCTCCATTCTATCATTCTTACCACCAGAAGCTTCAACTCTTCCCACCGTTGGAGGTTTCAGCTCTACTTTAAAAGTTTTGAATAACTCATCTTCAAAGTAATGAATAATTTGAACAGCAACACCACTTTCTCCAACAACCCTTTCGTACTTGGGTAAATCCATCATCACAATACCAACAGCATAAACCACTCTTCCAGGATCTTGTACACTAGCAATACCACATAGGGTTCCCACCTTCAATTTTTCATCAAATGGAGGAATTGTACCTGAAATCATCAAATTAGCCCCATTCAATATCTTCTCCTGAATGACAAAATCATGACTTAGACATATTGGCAATAATCCTTCACAATTCCAACATGTATATATGGTAGCATACAGTTTTGAATCATGCTTCTCTTTAAACCAAATAGGAATATTCTTGTCATCTGTGTAAATGGTTCCAATGGTATTCGGACCTTGAAAGTTAGTTTGTTTAACAACGCTTGGGCATGTGTATTTGTCATTGCCCAATTGAGTATTAATTTGCTGAACCAATTTCTTACGGTCTGAGTTCTTGAGATTACTCAATGCCTTAACGTGTGGCTCTTTCTTAAACATTAGTACCCTTCTTGATTTAATTACAATGCCCTCCTTGTTAAGCGACTAATTGTGTATAACTTCCTCTCCTATAACAAATTTTTTAGAGATCACTAAAAAATCTATTGTGAAGATGTAAAACTGAAAACATTACTTTAAAAGATTACATAAGCGTTATACAGATGAACAAAGTAATAAAATAACAAGTTATACTGATTCTATGAGTAGCAAAAGTGATTATATATTGTGTTGCAATCCATCATATCCTGCAAGATTATTCAGGACATCATATGGTCTCTCAATAAGAAGAATTCGCGATGGTACACAAATTGCTAAGATTGTGATTAGGAACATGGATTGTGTCATTGCAACATGCTGGAATGTAATCGGGGGAAATTATTTAACTGTGATGTTCAATGATGGGTCCAGTAGAATCTATGATATTTTTAGAGAGGGGAAGCTTATAACACTGTTGCGATTGCAAGACGGTTTTCAAAAATGCATAGATGCAGGTACATGGTCAAGATTAACGGTAAAAACCGATAAACGAACAGGGAAAATTGATCATGATATTATAAGTTTGATGGCTACCCCAATTAAATTTGTACACAATTCTGGTCACTTTGATATTGTCCAATATGTGGCACCTCAAACGGAGTGGAGAAGAGTGGATATACCCTCTGATGTGGATAAGATACTAGATATTCACATTGCTCATAATACCAATTCAGATGAATATTTATTTATGATTAATGGGGTATATAAATTTACTGTTCTCCCGAAGGAATCAAACCCAAGTGGTCTTATAAAAGTGAATCATATTGTACATGCAAATGAGACGGCATTATTCCATTGCTTCTACGAAAATGGTAAGATCAGGACCGTTGATGCGACGAAGCTTTTGGAATCAACCACATTAGTTACTCTTTTAAATACTTTTATTGAAATGAAGCAATTATATCAATATGTTTTGGATCATCTGACAATAATCGAGAATGATCTCGAGAAACCTTTCGCTGCATTTCTGGAATCAATTAACACCTTTAAGTCTGAAGATCTCAGAAAAGCTCTTAAATCTTATCTAATTTATGGTATTATGGACAAGTCTTTAAATAATTGGATTTGTACTGTTGTTGGTGAAAAAAATCTTAAGAAATGGAAAAGACTTGGTGATATGACATACCAAAAAATTATCCAAATTAATAGTTTAGTCATAATCCCAACATATGAAAAATTAGTCTTATTGAGTAGTCGCTGTGAAGCGTTGCTGGAAACTATTATGGTAAGACAATCAAATTCGATAGAGGAGATGGAACTTTTCAGATCCTTACAAAATGTTATGGTACAACTTTGTAGTCAATCATTGAATATTACAGAAAGGGCAAGTTTCGATGAAAAAAATTGTTCCACATTTATCGCATGGCTGCAAGATTTATTATTTGAATGTTTGGACGAAGAATATATGCCAAAACTAAATGTTTGTGACGATGCATCACTGGTTTCCACCTTGATAAAATTTATCGATCAGTTATTTATAGAAATTGATAATAAAACATTTTCAAAAAACTCACACTTTAATATGAACCTACTTCAGTCCTATGCAGACATATTTGAAAATATGAACACATCATATATAAAGGATTTCATTATTGATGCCATCCATATCAAATCACCTACACAGACATTTACAGAAACCTTAAATACAAACTGTAAAATAGTAGATGTAGTAAGTATTCATGGAAAAGCGTTTATGGTCTATTTAATCCAGAAGAGAAGCAATCATTCGCACAAGGAGAAAAGATTCTATATCGGAGTTGCTAATAATGCAGACTTGAAACCAATCACAAAGACTAAACTAATAAATTATCCATTAGGAATAGACACGAATTTAATTGAAGAAACAAGATTTATTTATGGAACAAATTATAAGTCTTTAACGTTGGTATCAACAATCGCGTCATCAGATCAAGCATTGACATGTGTTGTAGCCAAAGTACTTCTAAATACTGAAGACGGTAAC